>JAUMHR010000031.1:3665129-3678044 GCA_032361145.1 Enteromius fasciolatus
GACATACTACTCGCCTCGCATGCTGTTTTTCGCGTACTATATAGTAGGGAAGTAAGCGATTTCGGACGCAGCGCTAGTTTTGGTAATTGTGTGATTATGTTCAGGTGTCTTCCCCTTTATAAGTTTTTATCAGTTCTGTATGTGTTGTCCGGTATCAAGGTTTTCATATAAATATATGTTAGTGTGTGAGAGAAACTACCCTGCCTGTCTACTTGCCTCTGGAATATTAAAGGATTGTTATTTTTGAGAATTTGAATCTTCATTCGTGCCTTCCTTCACCACACGTGACAGTTTGTGTGTGTGTGTCTGTGTGTGTAGTTCTAAAATAATAAGACGTTCTATTTATTTATGAGTTTAAAGTATTTGTTAAATCCCTATTAAATCTAGAGAAATCGCTCAAGCCCTTTGACTGGAGTCTTGACAGATTCTTGACAGAAATTTAAAACCAAATGCTGCTCCAGTTAGCTCAGATAAATCACAGTGACGAGTTTTGTCACACATTCATCTTTTTTCTTTGCCCCAAGTGGCATTCCGGACACATGAGCTGTACATGTATTTTTATTTTTTTATAGAGTAAATGTGGTAAATTTATTCCAACCCTGGCAGTCTCTTACAATCCCATATGACCAACAGACGCAAGACGAGAGGGTGTGTTTGTCCTGCTGTGGATTTACCTGTGTGCATTTATGTATTTGAAGAGTATCCTTATAAAATGAACTTGACTGACTCACTCACGGTTGCAAATGCGTGCACCTTTCACACAGCTGTGTTTGGTACACTGAAGACCCTGTTTGCCTCCGGTTTCATCCTTCTTTCTAGGTCTAGTCACTTTCTTTCAGCAACAGACAATGAGATCATTACTCACTTTTGGAGGTTACAGGGAGGCTACAGGCACAGTGTTTGCGTGTTCATTGATTCATCTTAGTTGTTTGTTGTTCCTTTGAAGGGTGAAGATGCCTTTTCACCATGTGAGAGCAGGGCTGCTCTACACAGACAATTTCCTGAGCACCTCTCTCTCCGAAACCAGCGAAGAACAGCTCGCCAACATCTCCACAGAGGAGCTTGGTGGTGAGTTAGTATGTGTGTGTTTTGCTTGTATGGCTGCTATTTGTCTCAGTGTAAATGTTTTTTTTTTTAAATATATGTTTTGTTTTAAAGCATTGTTTGCCACAGAGATGAAAATACCGATTAATTTAATTTAGTGCTGTTAAATGATTAATCGTGATTAACTGCATCGAAAATAATTGTTTACATAATATATGTATGTGTGCTGTGTACCTGTATATTTATTATGTGTATATAAAGACACACATACAGCATATATTTTGAAAATATTTTCAAATCTTTTATTTTGGATACACTTAATGACGAATTATTGTCTGACAGCACAAATATAATTTATTATTTCTTTATTTCTTTTAAAACCTGCTGTTATTTGTTTTATTAAACACATACAAAAAATAAGTATTGTTGTTCATAGAAGTTCCACATAATGTCCACATTGACCATGTTTGTCAAGTAATATATATAGATATATACAGTACTGTACAAAAGTCTTAGGTCACTAGTATTTTCACAAACAAAAAAATAGATTTAAGTCTGTTGTTTCTATCTTTTGCAGTAGTGTGTCAGTTGAAAATATCAGTTTACATTTCCAAACATTATTTTTGCCATTTTTTGTTTGTGAAAATACTAGTGGCCTTGACTTTTGCACAGTACTGTATATATGTATGTGTATATATATACACACACAGTTTTGTGAAGCACACCAAAATGTTGTTGTTTTTTTGTAAAAAAAAAAAATGTAAAATCTAATTCTATGCTGTCCTCAAATGAAGCATGAATTCTGGATATGACACATGTAATAACCAAATGCCATTTTGGAAACAGTTATATCATATCTGGCACAAGATATCATGGCACATTCTGAAATTGAATGTGAATGTAAATGAGATTTCATAGCTTCAGCAGAGTTTGTTCCTCATGCAGACATATGGAACAAAAACTTGGTATATAGTGGAATTAATTTTAAATTGATTTGTATGAAAAAATTCCACAGGACAATAATGGTTTGGAACAATACGAATTTGACTACATGATAAAAAATGTAGCATTTTCTGGTACGCTTCTTCATCCTCATTCAGTGGTACTTAATAAAAGCAACCAAAGGAACCTCAGGGTTTATTCGCTTATGCCTTCGATGTGATAAACATTATAAAGCCATTACAGTTACTGCCCCACTACAGTCCATTGCAACTGGAAATCTCACTTTCCTCATCTGGAATGTCTTGCCGGTCATGTGTCGAGGCAGTGCCTCAGGGCACACAAGAAGAAAATCGATAGTCTGACTGCTGGGTTAGAGAGCGTTGTGAATACAGTGGTTGATTTGAAGAGATGTTTGAACTGAGAAACTCTCAGATGGAATTAAAGATTGCAGCACCTTCTTTGAAAATGATTGTTTTGACAGACCGGGAACCGAGGGCTGGTCACAGTGGGAGGTTCTATGGTTTGCATATTCATGAAATGAGGGATAAAAAGTGAGAATAGCAGTTCAGGAGAAGTCTGTCTTTGCAGAAAGAAAAACTCTTGAGGGACATAAAGAGGACCTTGTTAAATAATGAGCCACTGACTGAATCTACTTATCAATTCAATTAACTCATATTGAATGAAATCTAGTTGCCTCGTTATAAGCCTTTGCACATTTGTCTAAATCTGGTAGAAAGTCACGTGTAAGGCATAAAAAGAAGCTAAAATATCATTAAGTCAAGACAAAGAGGCTTCTAGGAAACGGGGCGTGCGAAGAGGATTGGGTTTTTCTAATGGCAGAGGAATTAACCCACATGTTATAATGAGATGACTTTTTGTTCTTTTTTGCTTAGGGTTCCACAGCTTTATTCAATCAATGCTTTATTTTTTAGTAAAATAGTAGTTTTTCAAATTAATTAACCTATAGCAGTTATTTTCTTTGCATAAATCCCCTTTTCTTTCAGAAAGGTCATTGTTATTTTGCGTGTGTTCACAGTTGACCTCTGGTGGTGTGATTGTTTAATTATTGTGGTTCATTTGAATAAGTGTAAATCCAGTGATGGGCAGCAGCGTCGCTACAAGTAGTGACGCTACTAGTTTAACTACATTTCTCAGTAGCGTGTTGGTCGCGTCACTATTTTCACAATCAAAGAGCTTTTCAGTAGCGAAGCTATTTTATTGATCAAGTTGTGTGGTAGCGTCCACACAAGTTACATTTCCCAAGCATTTCTGACGCTTAAGCACAAATCGGAAATACAAATGCTACGGATCACTGATCCTAGATCAGTATATGACACCACCACCATACACGGGCCAATGCAGCCGCCCGCAATAATGTCAGTGACTTCTTCTTTCTGCGGTTGGCAATGAGCTTTTTGGTGTTAGCTCCACCTTCTGCACCGGACGCGTGACATGCTTGGGCGAACACTTTTTGGAAAGATGGCAGAGAAAGGAGAGGAATTGATCCCGAGGGGGGAGTAACCATGGCCGTACCTCGAGAAGTTCATGACGCTGACGGAGACAACGCTGTTTTTTGCCATGTTGACTGTTTAGAGTAGTTCATAATAATGTGGTTTGTCCTGTGCTGCACTGAGTGATGTAGTTAGATGTAGTTAAATTACTTTTGCCATGTTGCTGTAGCTTAGATTGCTACATTTCTCAGGGTAGTAGCTTTAGTGTAGTTAAGCTACATTCAATGTAGAGTAACTGATAGCTTAGCTCACTACAATTTACTTGCCCAACTTGCCCAACACTGTGTAAATCCTGCCATTTGAACCTTGGAGAGCTCCAAACAAGACCCACTTGTCAGGTGCTCCCTGTCAACATCCAAAAAAAACTCAGCCGAAATTTGAATGCAATGCATTGTGCGCACAACCTTTTACACAATCTATAACCTCTTCATCATGTGTTCTCATCCAGTAAAAATACCACTATATGCAATAAACATATACAATGAGTGCATTTAGCCCTAAACACAGTATTGTTTTAAATGTGTGTCAATGGAAGTTCCATTGCAAAACATACATCATAAAAGCCGTTTTTTCCTTGTAAATTTGACAGGAGTTAACCATTTAACGTGTTTTTTTACTGTTAAAATTACAGTAATTTTTATAGTGCAGCAAAAATGTTATTTACTTTATAAAATCTTATTTTATAAAATTTTTTAGACCTCAGATATATCTAAAATAAAATAAAATATATAACGTAAATTTAATATCAAATATTATCAAATTTCTTTATAATCAGTTTTTAAGAAAAAAATCTTCAAATATCTAAAGTATCAACCTGATTCTTTAAGGTAAAGTATGTTATGAGCTATTAATTAAAGGCTATTACGGTGTTTCTGATGCCAACAGAACATGAGGGTTGATATTTTATTTAAAGGAATGCAAAAAACATTCAGGCATATTACAAGGCACAGCCTCTTTATCCCAAAATAACACCAAGGTGGGTCTTTCAGATGGCAAAAAGTGTAATACACCACAGAATGATACGAGATGCGTGTGTTATTTTGGTTGTTGCTGCTTGCGCCTTGGTGTGGGTTGCTTAACCCGAGCTGAACTGAGAAACCAGCGCTGATGCCCTTTGAAATGGTGGATAAACGTTTAGTCACAGCACAGCTAAATACACAGCTTTGAAAACAGAATGAGCTGCTTTGAGTATTTCAGCTGTTTGTGCCATAGTACACTGTGTAACTGCTGAGAAAAGCAAGCGTTATATAATACATACAGATGTTATGCACATTACGCTTAAATTATGAATGTCAATTGAGTTATTTGTGTTTACTGACTGTTCTGCATTTTTATTTTGTCTCGTTTCTCTGCAGAGATTCGAGAGGCGTTCCGAGTTCTAGATAGGGATGGGAACGGATTCATCTCAAAGCAGGAGCTGGGTATGGCCATGCGTTCTCTGGGGTACATGCCCAGTGAGGTGGAGCTGGCGATTATCATGCAGAGACTGGACATGGACGGTGAGTCTGTCTCTTATTCTCCGGTTCCACACAAACAAAAGAAGCGTATGTCTTCTGATCACAGCTTTACAATCTGTCACAGACCCCTTCCAGTCCTTGCGCTGGACATATATTTGATATTTTGAACAGTTCATGCTCAGAAGCGATCATATAATTGAACAATTTATCTAGCACAGGGGAGGTGTAAATACACGAGCGAGGTGAAATCTAAGAACCCTGCATCTTGTGTGTGTGTGTGTGTGTCCGGCTTCAAGGGTCCTCAAGGTAAGGTCACTGTTGACTGAACGGTTTGAGAACATGCATTGATTTAGCTCATAAATCCGCCTGAAAGATTGTATTTTTTTTGTGTGTGTAAGAAGGGCAGTTACAAGTGTTGAGAGTAACTCACATTGTGTCATTGATTTTTTTACACCCAGATAATATGAATTTTGTTAGTTCATGATTAATGTTACATTCATTCTACACTCTTAAAAATGAAGGTGCTTCACGATGGCATGGAAGAACCTTTTTGTTGAAATGGTTAAATAAAGAACACACATCTTAAGAACCTGTTTCTCAAAATGTTCTTGAAAGAAGGTTCTAAAAAAAATGGTTATTTGTGGAACCAAAAATGGTTCTTTGGGATTGCTGTAAAGAACCTTTTAAGCACCTTTATTTTTAAGAGTGTAAGATACAAGTTAAATGTTATTTAACCACACTATTTTTGAAAATAGGCTCATTTCCCAACTCCAGACAGTTAAACAGCTGAGTTTTACCGCTTTCGAATCCATTCATTCAATCTCCGGGTCGGTTGAGCACTTTTAGCTGTAGCTTAGCGTAGATCATTAAAACTAATTAGTCCGTTAGTGTTAGGATCATCACTGGAAATACTCTCTGAAGCCTCCAGAGGGCACTCCAGTCCGGACCGTGACTAGTGTTTGCGTGCCTCGCCCTGTCTCTGTTAAGGACTTTTATTATGAACATTTGACTCCTCCCAGTTTGTCGCCATGGTTTCTCATTAGTTCCTCTTGTCTGGTTATCACATGTATTTAAGGAGTTGTTTGTGTTGCACTTGTGACTGATCATTGTGGTGTTCCTCTCTGTAAGCCTTTCAGTTGTCTCATTTGTATTAACTGTTATTGTCCTTGCCTGTCCCGGATTTTCGCTCTTACCCTACTCTTTTGGATACTGTTTGCCTGCTACGCCCATTGGACTATTCTTGTGTTTTTGCCTCTGATACACCTGTTTACCATTGCCACTACTCTGCCTGTTTCAACCCAGTGTTTAATAATAAAGCCTGCATTTGGATCCGTTTGTTTTCATCTCCCCTGATCCTTCACAGTTAGCATCTCACTCAAAAATGACCAATGAGTTTAGACATTTTTCCCATTTTAAAACTTGACTTGAGTTACATTACCCTTACTTTTGAGAGTGTAAGCCTAGTTGGGCTACACCTCAAATTTTTGACTCTTAATCAGAAAGATCTTCTTAAGAACTGCCTATAACCTCCGTACAGAAGGCAGATAGGAATGCACCTCTTTACTGTATTTCAGTAATAAATATTTAAGATTCAGTGGTAGAGTGGAGATGAGGTTTTGCAGCACAGTGGGAACATTAGCACGATAACAGCTCTCTCTGACTTATCACTCTAAGTTCCACTGTTGCTCTCAGCTGGTGTTGCCTTTCGTTCATCTCAGACCAGTAATTTTTTTTTCAGAAAAGATTGATAGCTGTCATGCATGCTCACATTTGTTGTCGTGCCATAATATTTTCTAGTTTTTAAAAGAGTTCTGGTCAAGCGTACGGTCAAGAGCATGCACCTTAGGAGATGATTAGATTTTTAACTTTAAATTAATAATGAAAAAGAAGAAATTAGCAGCTGCAAGATGATTTAATTTTAATTTGCTTGGCGCATGATATTGGCTTTATTGAATGAAGCCGAAGAGGAAATCAATGGCAAATGAAATGTGAAAAGAAAAATATCATTGTCAGTTTCAGATGTAATGGTTAGATCAAGTAAATTTGAATGTGTCAGATCTGTAGCCTATTACTTAGTTACTTAGACCCTGAACGGTTTCATTTAGCTGAATCGCACCAGTAAAAAAAGGCATAACCAAGCAATCAGCTAAGCAGTGCAGATCCTATTAAATTATAATAGTTCCTGCGACTTAGGTAGATGTAGATTACTGATCCCTGAAGGACAATTAATATTTCCATCCTATTCTGTTCTTTAACTGATTTTAAAAACTTTAACTAGATGTTCTCATGCGGTGTGATGTAAATTGTTAGCGACAAGCAGTGGAAACTGCTGTGCAACCTAACAAATTTTAAACAGTATGAATATATTTAATGATTACATTTAGCTTCTGGTTTTAAAATTTGTTGATTTTAAAGATTAAATTAAATAATTCACCCAAAATGGCAGAAAATCTACTCGCCCTCAAGCTGTACAAGATACAGATGAGTTTGTTTCTCCATCAGAACAGATTTGGAGATATTTAGCACTACATCACATTCTCACCAATGCTCTTGAGTGAATGGGTGCCGTCAGAATGAGACTCCAAACAGCTGGTAAAAACCAAAAGATAATTTAAAAGGTAGCTTTTTTGGGGGAACTACTCTAAGTTGACTTGTAAAAATATCCTACTGTATTTACGAAGATATTTATTCAATATAAAAAAAATTCAATAAAACAACTCTAATTCAAATTGATAACCAACCAACATAGTACTAACATCATGCCTAAGATCCCTAATATTTTTACTTAAACTAATTAAAGCCATCTTTTTTGTTCTCTTCCTGATGCAGGTGATGGACAGGTGGACTTTGACGAATTTATGACAATATTGGGACCAAAACTTGTTTCTTCTGAAACCAGAGAAGGCTTCTTGGGAAGTACAATAGACAGCATATTCTGGCAGGTATGAAAAGCATCCATCTATTTTCTATATCTCAATGTTCTCTTGTCTTTCTCATTGTTTGGTGTGCATTTGGTATTCTGAGCATGGGGATAAGATTACGGGTCACACTTTGCCCTCTCCACCTGCTTCCTCCATCCCATGACAACTGGTGAATGTGATTCTTCTCAGACTGTGGGCTTCAAAGTGAGCAGGCAGATCTTACCATTTCAAAGTGAACATTCGTTCATATAGTGAGGAAATCCCAGTCTCACTTCTAAGAGGTTTCTTTGAGCGTTGAGGAAGGCATATTAATTTAAAGATTTGCCACTTAAAAGGGAAATATAGATCTGAGTTAGTCATCACAGGCATTTGGGCAGACTTTTAACTCTATATTTCTTGTTCGATCTTCATCTCTGCATTTAATAAATAAGAATTCAGACTGAAAAAAGAGACCGGCTTGATTGAGCAGTGTCTGAGTTTATGTTTGCATGGCTGTGTGTAGCATCTTTCCCTCACATAGGAAGCCGAGCGGTGTGTGTAGGAGTGAGGAACAGCAAGGTCACAGACACTGGTTGTCTCGAAGGTGATTTAAATGCTCATCTCAACACACCTTTTGTGGGACACAGTGACTCATAACTGCAAGAGTAATCCATGTAACATCATCACACCAGCATACCAAACACCCTCTCCCTCTCTGATGTTATTATAAGGCCAATACAAGTCTAATAATGGCACAATGACAAAACCTCCTGGGAAATATTGTGTTTTGACAGAGCTGTTATTGGGATCATTTCAGTTTTCTGCAGATCCTACACTTTACTAGCAGAGTTCAGATTTTTAAATATATTCTTTATTTATTTTTTATTTTATTTTTTTTTTTCAGTAAGATTTGTGTCCCTGGACCACAAAACCAGCCATAAGTTGCACGGGTATATTTGTAGCAATAGCCAACAATACATTGTGTGGGTCAAAATTATAATTTTTTATTAATAAAAATCATTAGGAAATTAAGTAAAGATGTTCCATGAAAATATTTTGCTTAATTTTAAGATTAGTGATATGCATTGCTAAGAAATTAATTTGGATGATTTTCTAAATATTTCGATATATTTAGACTATATATACTAAATATTTAATTTTAATTTTTTTATTTTTTGCAACCTTATATTTGTAAAAAGTTGTATCTCAGCCAAATATTGTCCGGTCCTATCCCTTATTTATTCAGATTTAAGATGATTTATCTTAATTTAGAAAAATTGGCCCTTATGACTGTTTTTATGTGGTCTAATTTACTTTTATTCAGCAAGAATGCATTAAATTGACCAAAATATCAAAATTAATCTTAATCTTAAAAAAAAAAAATTAATCTTAATCTCATTTTTAATTTTCCATTACAAACATTCTAATTAGTAGTTATAGTAATGTTTCTACTATTTGTAATAATAATAAAAAAAATTTTTTTTTTTCTTCAAGGTCAGCCGCATCTTTGCAGGCATTATTTCTATAAATATTAACGCACCATGTCTTTGACATTGAGGTCTGGCAAACTGATGGTCTCAACATAAAGCGTCACACACAGTGCACTGCAACCAGATCAAACTTTTGATTTTTAAATCTGTGCTATAGATGTGAAGTCATAAACCAGTGAGAAGGAAGTTAGCTCTTATCTGTCAGCACAAAGAGGTTGTGTGTGTCCCCATAAGGATGTCATCTCAGTTTGGATTTGCATGCTGACTAGGACATTTTTCATCCCAAGAACCTCGAGGCCCTAACATGAAAGACTGAGCACGTATTAGTGGGGGGCGTTTAAAAATGTTCTTAACAAGATTGTCAATGGGGACGTCAGAGTGGAGCCAAGAGCTACAGGCAATCATGGATTATTAGGAACACATAGGCATAAACAAGCTTGTTTTCCCCACCTTGAGGAACACGAAACTGGGGAGTGTGTGTAGTGCTGTTGCCAACAGCACTGTTTTGACAGTAGAAATGATTTGAGACAAACACAGTCAGCATTAACCAGTATCACTAACAGCACATTCTAGCCATATGTGATGTATAATTCACATGTTTATTTCTCTGTTGTTTCAAAACATCTCTACTGCAGCTGCACCAGAGATGGTAATGCATTCAATTTTGTAAATGATGTAGTCTGTCTATGTTGTATTGCATTACAAGCACATTTCTGATGTATTCTATGATTCTATCAAATTTTTATATGTATAGGTGTCTTTTCTATATACACTATATACATTATATATCATATTTTATATAGCTTACCATTCAAAAGTTCGGGTAGTATTTGTTAAAAGAACCCTGTGTAGTGTATATTACACATCAATAATTATATAATAAAGTAATAATTTATTATCCGTGCTTCAAAAATACAGTAAAACAGTAATATTGTGAAATATTATTCAATTTCAAATTACTGTTTCTATTTTAATCTATTGCAAAATTGATTCCTGTAAAGTCAGGAATGCATTTATTTGTATGAATAAAATGTATTAAGAAATATGCTTTATATTTTGTGAAAAGAGCATAATTTATACTTAACATGATAAATGTTTTTTTACTCTCAATGAAAATAAAAAAATATAATAATAATTATAATAAATAATCCTTTATATGTAAATATTTAAATATGTATGTATGTATTTGGCAAATAAATTGTTAATTAAGCAGATTTACATTTATGTACAGAAATATTAAAATATTATAAAATGTAGAAAATCACCTACTTTAATTGTTAGATTTACAACTGTACCTTTTCATATATCAGTTCTGACTTTCAGTAATAACAAAAATATCTAAGCAGAAGATAATCATATATGAATAAACATAAAACTACTGAAAAGCATGGAGCTAATATGACTCATGAGTATTAATTAGATAATGTAATAACAAACTAATTAATAATCATTCTGGTCTTTTCTTTAAATAACAATGTCACAAGCCACAAGCTTTGAAAAACCTTTGCAAAGTCTGTTGGAGACTCTGAGCTGGCCAAATAATCTACGGACATAAAGTAAATATGTCAACAAATTTTTAGTGCACATATTTAGCCTACAAGTGGATTGAGCTATAATGTCCTTATGGATTTATTTGTTTGTTTGAAATCAGCCCTCTGTTTAGTATTCATGTGAGCAAAAGACAAGGCTCCTGTCTCTGTTGTGTTCTGAAATAAAGATTAGCATATTTTAGACAGATAGCTGAAGGAGTGGCTGAATAAACAGAAGAGAGAGAAATTAAGAGAAATATGCAAAATGCAGCGAGCCGAAATTTTAGGTACATTCGGGAGTATCCCCAACAGTCACCACAACATTACAAAGTGTGTCTCTTTTTCAACTCGCCACAGCTGACAACTCAATTAAGCCGTGAATCAGCCCAGCGCTGTCCTCCTCCATGTCCGGCCCAGATGAATGACACTGGCATCTCTCTAACATTGTCTGCTTGTATAGCCAGCGGCGTCGATGCTACACTCCAGCCAGAACTGTCTGATAGTAAACTAAAAACCTCTGCGGAGGCATTTAGAGCAGCATGACAAACAAACTCAGCAGGACTGGATGCACAAATATTCACTTTTCAGAGGCGTTTGTGCTGACGAGTGTACGAGGGAGATTACCACTATAGGCTGTGAATTTAAAATACTGCAAGCTGTTAACAACATAAGAAGATGGCCACATTAGCACAAAGCACAAAGGCTGCATTTATCGTGAAAGTGCAGTAAAATTGTGACTCATTATCAGAAATTAAAACGACAGTTTTCTACCAAATGTCATTTCCGTGATGCCAAAGCTGAATTTTCAGTGGCCATTACAGTCTTCAGTGTGACATTATCCTTCAGAAATCTGGTGCTCAAGAAACATTTCTTATTATTATCAATATTAAAAACAGTTGTGTTTTTCAGGATTTGATGAATGAAAAGATAAAAAGAACTTTTAAAATAATCTTTTGTAACATTATCCACATCTTTAGTCTCATTTTGGACAAATCAGTGTGTCATTTCTGCATTAAAAAGTATAAATGCATACACACACACACATATATATATATATATCTTTATATAACATTGAAGATAAACATATCTCATGCTATCTGTAACTCTAAGATTAAACTAACATTTTTTCTGATATTATTTGTTTAGTTTTTTTTTCTTTTTTCTATTTTGGACTTAATGTTGTTGTTTTTTTTGCAATTTAACTGGTATTCACAGTATGAAGAATCTTACTTTACTTTACTTTGCTATACTTACGTTAAATGAACTTTTGTGGCCTGCACCCGTAGTAAAAAGATTATATTATATCTGGTATCTGAAAAATGTTTAGTTAGATTTTTTATATATATATATTGTGGCATAATTGGACAAGTCCATACCAGGGTATATCGCGACAATAAGGAGGAAAAACAGAAGTGAAGGTGTGTGTTGAAACAGGACATTTAAGTGTTACCTGACGGCTGATATATGAGCTGCTGCAGCTTATTGGGCTGAATTGCATTGACCGGGAGCGAACGCCAAAACTAAACGAAAATTAGTTCCGCATGGGTTGCCAGTTGCAAACTATTTCAGATGAGACAAGTTCACCTGCTGCAGGTATTTAATGATTTTTAGACTTTTCACAAAGAACTTCCAAACTCCCTAACTCTTGTCTTCCTTGGCGTTGTCTATTCAGCAGCTGGCTGGCCGCCCCCAACGAAGATCGGTTCACACTGCTGATGCCACACACACACACACACACACACACACACACACAAACACACTCACATTCATGTTCACCCGACGCACTCACACACATTCTTATCCAGCATGTGTACTGTTGGGTTTTTCCATTGTGTGGACGAACGATTATGGACTGAGTTTTTTTAGATTTGTTGTTTTGTTTGATTTGTTATTTTGTTTATTCCCAAAACTCTAAAGCTCTTTACTGAAGTAAATCCTTACTTTTTTTTTTCTTACCCGAAATTTTATAAATGATGGGAAATGTAATATATACATAATGTGATTTCCACCCATTTTTAATAGATTTTTGATTTTTAGCTATT
>JAUMHR010000031.1:3691095-3713513 GCA_032361145.1 Enteromius fasciolatus
TGGAGCTCAGCCACAGTGATCTTTGGGTTCTTCTTTACCTCTCTCACCAAGGCTCTTCTCCCCTGATAGCTCAGTTTAGCTGGACGACCAGCTCTAGGAGCTCTATCTGTGCCTTGCCACAATTCTGTCTCTGAGCTCTTCAGGCAGCTCCTTTGTCCTCATGATTCTCATTTGCTCTGACATGCATTGTGAGCTGACAGGTGTGTGACTTTCCTGATCAAGTCCAATCAGTATAATCAAACACAGCTGGACTCAAAGGAAGGCGTAGAACCATCTCAAGCATGATCAGAAGAAATGAACAGCACCTGAGTTAAGTATATATAAGAGTATCACTGCAAAGGGTCTGAATACTTAGGACCATCTTTTCAAAAAAGTAAACAAATCTGTGTTTTTCTGTCAATATGGGTGCTGTGTGTACATTAATGAGGGAAAAAAACGAATAATATTAGCAAATGGCTGCAATATAACAAAGTGAAAAATTTAAGGGGGTAAATACTTTCCGTACCCACTGTAAGGTCTTGGAAGGTTTTTATGTTATCATTAAAAATCCATTTCTTTATGGATTTTTACATCTGGAGGCTGAGTATTAGGCTCTACAGCCTGATGTGTTAGCCCAGAAACTGGGCATTTAATGCGATTAAAGTTCTGTGCTCTCAGTGCTTTTTTGGAATGAAAACATCTGATAAATGAAAGCAACTAGTGTAATATTTTCCTTACTCGTTGCGCTGGTTACTTTTATATTTCACCCGCTTTATTGAACCACATCTTTTCATCAGCCAACAAAAGTAAAGGGAATGAATGGAATTCAGAAACAGAAAAATAATCGTAAAAGCTTGTATGCAATTATGTTTCAGCAGTTCAATATTTAGTCTCAATATGCAGCACAGAATAACAACACAAATTGAAAGGAATTGAATCTGCTGGCATGCTTCTAAATCCAATTAGTCTGTCACAATGTTTAAAATATATGCTTTACTGGCCCACACTGTGCCTTTAAACAGATTCACATATATTTATATCTGTCTGTGTGTGTGTGTGTGTGTGTGTCTGCGTGAGGTGTGTGTCGAGTCCAGACAGGCAGCTCAGCAGAGCCACATGTTTTGTTTCATTATTGTTTTATATTCAAAGCCTCATTATGCACAGAGATCAGCAGCAATGCTGGATCATTGTCCGGACAGCTTATGCTCATTGTGTGCTGTCATCCCTTCTCATTGATGCTCTTTCACAAATGCTCTGTTCTACTCCATCAGTGCATTCGAAAAAGAAGAATCGCCAGACGTGTGTCCGCAAGAGCCTCATCTGCGCTTTTGCAATGGCCTTCATCATCAGCGTCATGCTCATCGCAGCCAATCAGATGTTGCGGAATGGCATGGAGTAGCCCCTCCCACTGTGAACCCTGCTTGATCTGACCTCTCTTAAGAAACATGCATCTAAAACTCCACTTTCTTTTAGTTGGAAAAGTGGGGGAAACCCACTGAGCAGAGGATGTAAATCCAGGGAGAGAGAGTTTTGTGTTTTACATTTATTTCGAAGATTGTGATTGTGACCGACTTATTAACTGCAGTGAGGGATGTCCTCCATCATCAGCTTGACAGGAACATGCAAGGGCTCCTCACCGGATACCATTTAATGCAATAACATCCCGTGTCCCTCCACGCTGCGTGTTTTTCTCATTCCTGTCTTTGAAAGACTTTGTACTTATCTCATTCCAAGTCATGTCAGATGGGAAGGATGAGGAGTCCACTGTCCAGTGGAGCCGCTACAGGATGTCTGGCGTCAAGAACGTATGCATGTTCATCTCAAATTCACTGTATGTTTTTTTTCACAGCGTTGCGGTGTAGAAGGTTATTTATGGAATTTATTGACGATATTGTTGAAGGGAGTGTGGGTATTTTTGGAATAGCATACATTCATAATATTACTTTTACAGTATGTAAAGAAAATCACATATTACCCGCAATATGCAGGACAAAATCTGCATGGAGTACTGTATCCCACAATGCATTGTAATGTTTTAAGTGTAACTTTGTTTTTCTTCTCCTTTGATTGGACTGTCAATTAGTATTTTATTGGGTTGAAAAAGGGAAAGGGTTTTTCCCCAAGTAAGGTTTATTTATATTGCACATATTGATCATTTAAAGTGCTTTAAATGAGCATAATTGAGAGATAATAATAATATGATTCAGGAGAGAAAAACATAAAATATATAAACGTTTCATTTAAAACCGAACATGCAATGTAATCAAATTAAACAACAAAAACATCAAATGTTGCTGTCTAAAACATTTATCATTGCATACTGTGTGCTTACTCCACATACTCTTTAAAAACAGTTATGGGGTCAGTAAGATTTTTTGGAGGTAAAGAAATTCATTATTTTTCACCATGGTGCAATAAAGCGATAGTTCACCAAAAATGAAAATGATGTCATTAATCAATCACGCCATTATAAACCTTTATTTTCTGAAATCTGAGAGCTTTCTGATTCTGAGTAGACAGCAATGCAACTGATACATTCAAGATCGAGAAAGCTAGTAAGAACATCATTAAAATAGTGCATGTGATTTCACTGGACATTTGACTATTCTACGGTGGCAGAGAGAGCTCAATTCACTGCAAATACAAAAAACACCTGCAAATTAATAAAACAACTTCATTGATAACATAGACAACACGCATGCTGCAAATGCTCACAGCCCCATCGAATAAAGAAATGCACTGCACAATACAACCAAACAAAAAAACATACAGCATAAAAAATGATTTATTTGGTTGTGTTGTGAGCATTTGCAACACCTGCTGTCAAACTGATAAAGATGTTCTCTTGATTCGTTGGTGCTTTTTCTATTTGGAAGTGTTTGAAGTGGCAGCTCTCTCAGCCACCATATTATTCCCTTTAGTTTGATAATCAGAGGAGAAAATAAATTAATACAATGTGGCCTTTGTTTCAAAAACAAGAGAACAAATTAACAAGGCCACGATTTAACCAAAAATAAGGGAGCGAGGGCAATTAATTTGAATAAATTGAAGCAACAAGCTTACACGGAAGGGTTAGGGTTCTACATAGAATTCGATTATAAAACAGTGATTTTAAATGGTAATGATACTTCACAATATCATTGAGCCCCCCATATTGACCCCAAACTGTTCCCCAGAGTGATTGTTTTTATTTTTTGCTATAGAACTTGAGTTACAAATGCACTGCAGCTCTCCATATTGTGCAAAGCAAGTGGGATGAATTAAATTCCACACATCTCCATTTCGCAACACTCCTTGTGCATTATTTTTAAAGGAAAATTAGAAGTCTGTTGTATTCATGCCATTACCCAATCTTGTTTTGTGCATCTACACGAAAAAAGAGAGTATGATACTCTCTTCGATTTTAAAAATAGTATCAAGGTCTTCTAAATGTCCGCATATATTGTCTGGTTCAAATATATGACACCGAACTTCTGCGGAAGTGTCTATGCTACATAGTTGGACTTTTTGGTCCATTTTGAGTTTTTATTCACGCTCAGGCTCAGAGAGTCAGTGAATGCAACACAAATTGCTCTGAAACAACCAGAAGTAAACTGGTCTGTCTCTACAACAGCACTTTTTCTTTTACAGTTAGTCTGTGTGCAATATAAGTATTTGTCTACTTGTTTGTCTATTTATGTGTGTGCACATCAGCCCCTTTCCCTGTGTTCCTTATTATTGTGTATACTTAAGCCGTTTGTCACAATCCCCTGTATATTGCATGTGTATTTACGAATGTAGTGCCATACAAAAGTCGTCTTTGGATTGTCTGTTTGACTGTGTCATGTTTGCATGTTCAGAACACTAATGCAGTGCTTTTACTGCATTAACTCCCGTTGTTTCCTTCCTGTGAGCAAATATTATATGAAACAGTACCAGCATTCTGTGCCAAAATACACTCCAAAGGAACCCTTTACTGGACAAAGTTCCTGACAGTTTTCCAGAATGTCACAGAAAGGCTTGATTGAAGACCTGTGCAGTTTATTCTGTCAGTCTGTG
This sequence comes from Enteromius fasciolatus, assembly GCA_032361145.1. Lineage (NCBI taxonomy): Eukaryota > Metazoa > Chordata > Actinopteri > Cypriniformes > Cyprinidae > Enteromius > Enteromius fasciolatus. Next base: position 3,695,113 of record JAUMHR010000031.1, read on the forward strand.
TTTTGGAATGAGGAGAAGTCAATGGCCCCATCCAGTGGCCGATTCGGAGGATGTGACATAAAAATTGTAGGTAACCAAGGAAACGTACCTTTAGCCTTGTGAAATAACGCTAGTAAACAAGAAATTTTACTTAAAAAAAGAAACAAAGTAACCTTGACCAAAAGGAAGATGGAAACGGGAGTAGAATTCAGTGTAAATTCCATATATATACATAAATTTAAAGTGTTGTACCTTGTTATTTTAATAATATAAGGTATTTGTTCACTGTTTCTTTAATTTATTACAAAGGTGCACTAAAGTTTAGAAATCTCTTGCATCATTTACTCATTATTCTATGTATCCCCCTGCTTGTTGCCATCTTGTTAGATTCTATTCTATTAAAATTATCCTCTAGTTTATGGGCATTTTGGATATATATATATATCTATATTTTATTTGCTACTGTATTTTATATTTAGTTTGATTAATATTATTTTATTTTGTTTTTTAAGTCTCGCAAAGGTTGATGGAATTTTTAATTAAGTTTACTCTCAATCCAGATCCTAACTTCATCTGAATTTGAAGCATGCCAAATAAAATTTTATATGTACATATTTTTATGGAGTATATCAAAAGGATTATTAATATGCAAAACAGTATACATATTTGCATGCAGGATGTGGATTGACAGATTAAAGCAATATGGTTTCTAAACAAAAAAGAATTGTATAATTACACGTATCGTTACACGAAGAATATGAGGAAATAAAAGAAAGTTATTTATTGAACATGATAATAAATGTCTTTGCATCCAATTATTGATATAATGATGATAATAATTTATTTAACAGTCATTTGTTTCCTGGGGCAGTAGGGGGAAGCATCAGATTTCCTATAAATAAGAATAAAATTCTGTTCATATGCTATCAGGTGAACACAGCTGTACAAATGACAAATAAATGACTTAATCTATTGTTTTTCTGATAAAACCCCAACCATGTAAACATCAAAACATGTTTACAGGTCATTTCAAATTTTACAGCATCGAGTACATACATAGTACATGGATAAATGTCTAAAAGGCACTTAATGTAATTACAATTATAATATTAGAGAAAAAGTTGTTTTTCTTAGAAAAAAAAGACTTAGCGATAATTGTGTAATATTCAGTATGATAGTAATTGCTTGTTTTAAGTAACGCAGCCTCCTTTAAACAAAAAAATAGTCTAAAGCTTCATTACATAGCACCACATAACTGCAAGTCTCTCAATGAGATTATAATTAATACTGCTGCAACATAAAGTAGCATTGATGCTGTAGTGTTTTAGCTCTGAGGTCAGCACCAAGCTATTCAAGTGAATACCAGCTTGTTCTGTATGCAGTTCATTTATATACCCCAGGTTTCTTTTTTTAAAACAGTTGTAGGCCAATTTTATGATTTAAAAATTTGTTGTTCTTTTTCATCAAATATTACTTGTAAGACGCCAACAGATGGCTAGATTATTCTATTTTAATGGCCATTAAATATCCTCAAAGGTTGTGCTGCAAGTCAAAACTTGTGTTAAAACTTGATTAAACTCTGAATGGACTTTTGCCTTATAATTCTGAAATGAAGAATTAAAATTTCTGCATTCCAAAAATCTAAATGTGTGTTTAAACAAAGAATTCTCTTTAAATTTTAAAATATTTCATTTTATGTTTGTATTATTATACACTACCTTTCAAAACTTCAAAAGTCAGTAAGATTATTTTTAAGAGTTTGAATCTAATTTAGTCCTGTGATGGCAAAGCTACATCTTCAGTAACACACGTCTTCCAAAAAATCATTCATTATCAACGTTGAAAAAAAGTCGTGATGTTTAAAATTAGTTGTCAAAACCTTAAAGGAATAGTTCACCCAAAAATGAAAATTCTGTCCTCATTTACTCACCCTCAAGTAGTTCCAAATCGTTATGAATTGCTTCCTCTTTAAAAGAAAAAAAATTTGTAACCAGGCTGTTTTGTGTCACCATTGACTTCCATAGTATTTCTTCCTACTATAGAAGTCAATGGTGACCAAACCAGCCTGGTTACAAACGTTTTTCAAAATATCTTCCTTTGTGATTAGGAGAAAAACCAGGTTTGTGACTGTCCCATTGACTGCTTAACAATTAGCACTATCAAGGTGCAGAGAAGTATGAAAGATGTTGTCCGAACGCTCCATCTGCCATCAGTGGTTCGACTTTAATATCATTTTCATTTTGGGGTGAAGTAACCCTTCAATAATCCTTACTGACCCCAAACTTTTGAACAGTACTGTATGCTCTGCAATATAAAATCTCTAAAGGTGTTTAAAAAAATAAGCATGAGGCACAATTTGATTCTAAAACTCTTTTTGATAACAGCTCAAGGCTCCTCTTCTGAGCCAGTGTGTAAAGAAAAAACCAACAGAACTGTAAAGAGTCCAGCAGAATCAGCACGTCTCTAAAACTCCGTGTGTAAAGGACTGCTGAAATCCCTGGATCCGGTCTCACTGGGTTTCATGAAGACGCCCTCCATTGTTTTCCAGTAGCTGTGTGAGCTGCTGACCATCATGCCGTGCACTTCTCTCTGGCCGTGGATGGGTCTGCCATACTGTTCTCCCGTCACAGACAGCAGAGCATCGGTGGCCGTGTGCTGGAACCGAACGGACTCATCCCTCTGCCAAATAGAGCCGGCACACAGAACGGTCCACTCGTCCAGATGGTCACCCTCGCCGTTCTCACCAAAGGCACTGACCTCCTACAAAGGGACAGTTTTTGAGTAAAATTCCATGGAATCTTGCAGCATCAAAGTTCTATATACAGCATTAAAAAAGGGCATTTTAAAAAAAGGATTACAAATTAAAACCTGATTTGAAGAAAGAGGAGAAGTGAAGTAGTGGCTGTGTAGATTGCGGCCTGTGTTCACATGAGTCAATCGGATGTTCTGTCCACACAGTACAGGAGTGCCTCGATGACAGGCAGTATCACTGGTGCCCCGCACACTCCAGTAACTGTTACTATCCTCCACCGCACTCACACCGGTCACCGACTGCTGACCACTACCTGGAAGTAACATTAACAGATCACAGAGAAACTAAATACTGCTGCTGCATCTAAAAAAACAATACTTTTATTTAGCAGGGATGCATTAAATTGATCAAAAGTAACAACAAAGCATTAATAATGTTACAAATGTATCAATTTCAAATAAATGCTGTTTTTTAAATGACCTTTTCAGACTATCAAATCAGCATATTAGAACGATTTCTGAAGGATTGTGGCAATGAAGACTGGATGGTGATGAAAATTTAACTTAATTTATTTATTTTTTTAATCAAATAAATGCATATTTCTTTCAAAAACATAAAAAAAATTAACAGATCTCAAAAAAGTGTGTTCTTTTAAACCCTCCAGAACATTTACAAAGTAATCATAATATGTTTATTTAATGGCTATTTGATTTATTTTTGTTATTAATCAATTATTATGTTTGACCACTAAACTAGTCAAAAGGCTTCCTTTATTGAAATTCAGATTTGTATGTTACTTATGTGAAAGCTGAATGAATTAGCTTTCCATTGATGCATGGTTTGTAAGGATAGGACAATATTTAGCAGAGATACAACTACAGTGGTGAACATTTGAAGTCGGTCAAAAAAGTTCAGCAAAGTTGTCCTAAGACAAGAACACATTTTGGTTTTAGGTTTCAGGACAACTTTAATGAAAGGTTTTGATCCACTTCAAATTATTATCTTAAATCTTAAAGTTGTCCAAATCGTCAGAATCAAAATATAAGTTTTGATATATTTACGTATCTAAGTATCTTCATGGAACAAGATCTTTACTTAATATCCTAATGACTTCTGGCATGAAAGAAAAATCAATAATTTGACCCCTAAAATGTATTGGCTGTTTCTAACAAATATACTCGTGCTGCTTATGATGTCACATATTTTATCATCAAACGCTTATATCACAGCCACAAAGATGCAAGCAGACTTCATGAATGAGAGCCACTCACCAGAACCATAACGGACATCATGAGAGTGTAACCTGACGTCGTGTTTCACATTGAGCAGCTTCACCACCGACCCGCACGTTACAAACTTCATTTCACTGCCGGAAGAGACTGTAAACATACATGACAATAACACTGTTATAGGCAATTGCACCCATACGAACTTCAAACTATCCATGGCTTGATGAATCCTACGGAAAACCTAATCATTAAAAACCCTACATGACGTCACGCAGAACGCGCGAAGCGCTGAAACATAGAGCGCCGTCTTTAGGCCCGGAGATGACGTTACTGTATTAGTCCCCAGGTAAAATTATTATTTTAAGCTGTTTTTTTTTTTTGTAAAATCTATTTTAAATGGTCTAATGTTAGATTTTTTGTATTTTGCAGTAGGTAACTATAATTCATCTCTGAACAATATGTATCGGTAACACTATGCAATAAGGAATAAATAGTTGACTACATTAGCTAACCTGAACTAACAACGACAAATTATTATAACTTGTTTACTAATCTTAGTTAATTCTAACATTAAACAATGTGTTATTTATTAAAACTCGGCAAATGTATTCATCCTGACGGAAGTTAAATATGTGTATACCGGAACCAGAATCCCGACTGTACCCCTCAGCCATTTTTTGTTGTCATTATCAAGCTTCTTCAAAAGTGACGCTTTATCTTCATCTCAGTGCTTATTTTCAAGTCTTTAATCGAGCTTCCTCGCAAGGAAAAGTAGGTGCTCTTTTTTGTTCGATGTCTAAATTCAGCTAAGTGTGTTTAAAACAAGCCATGTAATGCCTGTGGTTGTTTCTAGTGCTCAGGCTAGCTGTTAGCATGAGGGCCTTGGTTTCTCACTGTGCCGCGGATAAAGTCGTTACGTAATTATTAAAAAAAAACAAAAGAAATGTTACTGTTTACGCTCGATACATAGTTGACTTTCTGTGTGTTTCATAATAGCTGCAAATTTCGCGTGTTCGCGTCCCAAATGCCTTGCCTAAGCTAAAATCTAGCTGGGCGCATGGATCTCAAGTTCATCTTCATGTGTGTTTTGATATCTAGAAAGGCCTGGATTTACACGATTAGTAATCTGGTGTTATCATTTAACATGCACACATGTTACCACAGAAATCAAATTAGACAAACCAAGTCTTGTTTTAAATTTCTAATGCAAGAATAATCACATTAAGCCGCCAGTGAAGCTTATCTTTGTCAGTCTTTTGTTTGCTGCGAGAGATGTGTCAGATAGCTTTTTGTTATTGTTTTTATTGTTAGACTATTATTTTACTGCTTGTGACAAGGACCTTGTAATGTTGCCACTATGTCAATGCCATATTTCTCTCTTTATTACAATAAATAAATGTATTTCACAGCCATACAGTATTCATGACAGGTCCTTGTGATATAAATAATGTTTATTTTTCACACAGGCCTTGCAAACATGTCTGACTTCATCGAGAGCGAGGCTGAGGAGTCAGAGGAGGAGTTCGAGGAGAAAGACCTCAAGCCCAAAAAGCAGCAGAGATTTATGGAAGATGATGGTAAGATGTTACCTACTTAAAGCCGCACCCAGCAGAAGGCATGGATATAAAGGCGCCGAGTATGAATAGTTTAAGGCAAGTTGCATCATTGCTTGAGTTTTGTGTTTTCTCCAGAAGAAGAGGAAGAAGAGAATACTGAAGATCAAGATGAGCATGGAAACCTGAGAGGACTCATTGATGATGGTGACGTGGAAGAGGAAGAACCGCAGAGTGCGGCAGAGGATAGTGACTCTGGTGAAGAGGTCCGTCATCGCCGCAGAAAACGAAGTAGGTTACTTTTTTTTTTTTAAAAAGAGTTAATGCTTTCATCACTGAAAAAAAGACAATATACTGAAATGATGGTTCCATGGACTAAAAATACATTACTGTTGACATTAGGCAAAATGAAATGCTGGTTTCTGTATTGCATTTGTTTTCAGTAAACAATGTGTGTTTGTATCTGTCAGGTTATGATGACTATCTAGATGATGATGATCTGGACCTCATCGAGGAGAATTTAGGAGTAAAAGTGAAGAGAAGGGTGAGTTACTAAACTTCCAGTCCGTGCTAAATTGCAGAACTTGTATTAATTTATCTGATATTAGTTAAACAGTTTTGAATTCATGAAAAAAATGTTCAGAAAAAGAAATACTCGCGTGTGAAAACAATGGATGATGAGGGGGAAGATGATGAGAAAGACTTGATCGCTGATGAGATCTTCACTGGAGATGGTGACGGAGATGGAGAGGTGGAGGACGGAGAGGCTGTGGACACACTTCATCCAAGAGATGATGAAGAGGAGGAAGATGATGAGGAATCTGGTAGGAAAGATGTTTACCCTGGTTATCTTGGGTTTTAATTAATATCCTGTAATTTTTATCTTTTTTAATATCTAATATATGTATTTGCAGATATTGATGATTTCATTGTGGATGACGATGGGCAGCCCATCACTAAAAAGAAGGGAAAGAAATTCTCTGGCTACACTGATGCGTGAGTGATTTAAATAAATAGTATGTAAATATAGACTTCTTTGAGTGGTATGAAGAACTAAAGCTTTTACACAAAAGGCCTTCAACCAGTGACTTTCTTATCTTTAATGTTTCTCCTTTTCTGACATTTTAGTGCCTTGCAAGAAGCTCAAGAGATATTCGGCGGAGACTTTGACTTTGCAGAGTTCGACACTGAGGCATATGATCATGCAGAAGAGGAAGAGGAGGATCAGGAGGATGAGTCATGGGATCGGCCAAAGAAGCAGACCAAGAGAAGAGTTGGTCGGCGTAGCATATTTGAGATCTATGAGCCCAGTGAGCTGGAGAGCAGCCACATGACCGATCAGGATAATGAGATCCGCTCTACAGACATGCCAGAAAGGTTCCAGGTATGGAGCAGTATTGTCCTGCTTGTATATCTTTCATTTGCAGTATACTGTCTCTACTTTTGCATATACTTTTGCATGTCTCCCTTTAATGGGTGTTTCATTTTTGTTGTTGTTTGCAGTTGAGGGCCATCCCTGTAAAGCCTGCTGAGGATGATGAACTGGAGGAAGAAGCTGAATGGATTTACAGGAATGCCTTCTCTACACCGACCATCTCCATGCAGGTGTGAATGGAGTATTTCTGTAACATGAGTTTTGTTAGCTTAGAGCCACGGCACTAAGCTAACTTTGATGCTTATTTTGTTTCGTTTTGATTTGCTTTGCAGGAGAGCACAGACTACCTAGATCGTGGGACAACCACTAATTTCAGCAGAAAGGGTCCCAGTACTATTGCTAAAATCAAAGAAGCTCTGAACTTCATGAGGAACCAACACTTTGAGGTAAAGTCCTTGGGAATAAAAACCGGGTGTTCTAAACTTCACAGGCTGATCGTCTGATTTTAGCTCCTCTCTCTTCCATCTTACAGGTTCCCTTCATTGCATTCTACAGAAAGGAGTATGTGGAACCAGAGCTGAACATTAATGATCTGTGGAAGGTGTGGCAGTGGGATGAGAAGGTAAGGGCCAGTCAAAAAAGCTTCTCTCAATGTAGTGTGATAGCTGCTTTTTCTTTAATTACATAGAAATGATTTTTTGCTTTCCTCCTCAGTGGACTCAGCTGAAGACTAGAAAGCAGAACCTGACACGTCTTTTCCAGAGGATGCAGTCTTATCAGTTTGAGCAGATCTCCGCTGACCCTGACAAGCCACTGGCTGACTCCACTCGTCCGCTAGACACTACTGATATGGAAAGGTACGAGTAGAAACATAAGGCGCATTCTTATGTTTTATGCTTTGTCCACCGTGTTTACACCACCTTTCTGTTTTCACAGGCTGAAAGACGTCCAGTCTCTTGATGAGCTGGGAGATGTCTACAACCACTTCCTGCTCTACTATGGCCGAGACATTCCTAAGATGCAGAATGCAGCCAAGGCCAGCAAAAAGAAACTGAAAAAGATCAAGGAAGTGTCAGAGGAAGATGGTACAGCTGTGTTTCCTTTGCTAAATTTGTTCAAATAAAGGTCAACCATGCATTTAGACTAAAATTGTTTTTGTTCTGCTAGGGGAAGAGGTAGAGGTGGAGGAGGAAGAAGAAGAGGAGGAGCAAAAGGGTCCAGACCTAAAACAAGCTTCCCGTAGAGATATGTACAGCATCTGTCAGAGCGCAGGCCTTGGTTTGTACATCTTGCACAAAAATAAGACAATATGTATTATTTCTTTTGTTTATTTATGCTGGTAGAGTTAAATGTGCCAAACGTATTCCCTGGCAAAAATGTGTAATTGTTTTAGAGTATACATGTACAGTATTACATTCAACTTGTTTTATGTTAGAGATGTTTTTAACAGTGAAACTGATATTGTACATGACTTCAGTTAAACTCCATGAAAGTGATAAATTGATGCATACATATGGTGACTTTATTTATTTATTTATTTTTAATAAAGATGGTCTTGCCAAGAAGTTTGGTTTGACTCCAGAGCAGTTTGGAGAAAACTTGCGAGACAGTTATCAGAGGCACGAAACCGAGCAGTTTCCCGCAGAGCCCTTAGAGCTGGCCAAGGACTATGTGTGCAGGTAATGCATCATTGCAAACTTGAAATTGTTGCTTATTAAAATAGCTTCCAAATGCATGTCTTTTATCCACTGCTTATTGGAAAATAGCAATTTTCATATTTATTCATAACTAAAAAAAATTTGTAGCCAATTTAACACCCCGGAGGCTGTTCTGGAAGGCGCTCGTTACATGGTGGCCATGCAGATTGCCCGTGAACCTCTGGTTAGGCACGTGCTCAGACAGACCTTCCAGGAGAGGGCCAAGATTAACATCAAACCAACTAAGAAGGGCAAGAAGGTCAGTACATGGTGTTACTTTAGGACTTACAGACCAAGTATAAAGTATAAAGGAAGTGACTGTTGTGTGTTATATATTAATATTAACTGTTGTGTTTTTGTTTATCTTCTACTTTCACTTAACCGTATTCATCAAGGAAAGGGTATTAGCAGAAGCCCACCCCAGCAGAGCTCTGTTGTGTTAGAGTTTAGTTAGAATGTTTAGTTGATTATGTAGGCATAGCTAGTTTTTGCTGTGCTACATTATTACTGTAGTAAAGTTGTCCTATTCAAACCCAGAGTGATCTGATGTGCCAATGTCTGCATTGTTTGCTCGTTCCTCAGCTAATACCTGTCATGTTTCCTAGGATGTGGATGAAGCGCACTATGCTTATTCATTTAAGTACCTGAAAAACAAGCCTGTGAAAGAGCTCAATGGAGATCAGTTCTTGAAGATGTGCCTTGCTGAGGAGGAAGGCCTGCTTGCCATAGACATCTGCATTGACCTTGTGGGAGTCAAAGGGTACAGTTGTATAATGAAAATATTAGTTTGAGATAAAACTTCTATTTTCTACATGAGATACAGAACGGTTCTGTTTGCAATCTCTACAGGTACGGAGATCAGACCTACTTTGATGAGATTAAGCAGTTTTACTACAGGGATGAGTTCAGTCACCAGGTGCAGGAATGGAACAAGCAGAGAACTCTTGCTATTGAACGTTCCTTGCAGCAGTTCCTTTATCCTCAGATGGCCAAGGAACTGAAAAACAAGCTTGTCGCAGAAGCCAAGGACAATATTGTCAAGGTGCCAAATTAATCGCATGCGTTATTTTCTTTGAAAGCTAACAAAGCTGATTTAATAAATAATACATTAATTTATGTTTCATGTGTTTTTGTAGTCTTGCTGCAAGAAGCTGTATAACTGGTTGAAGGTGGCTCCTTACCGGCCTGACCAGCAGGTAGAGGAGGACGATGACCTCATGGATGAGTCGCAAGGAAAGGGTATCCGTGTTCTTGGGGTAGCATTTGCTTCCGGCAGGTACACTTTTGTTCTGAGTGAGCGAATATATACCACATGATTTTGAATGGGGATGCACAATAAAAACTAATATAATTTGATCTCATTGGTTATTTAATGCTGATTTAAAGTGAGTCTTAATTTCTTCTATATTATAGCAATTTTAACACGCATCATTGGCCGTAAATTCATTAGAATTATCAGCTTCTCATACTTTTGAATGGTGTCTGATAGTGTTTGCTTGGGTTTTTGTAGAGATACACCAGTGTTCTGCTCCCTCATTAATGGTGAAGGAGAGGTTGTGGACTTCCTCAGGCTTCCTTATTTCCTGAAGAGGAGAAATGCATGGAGAGAGGATGAAAGAGAGAAAAAGGTGAAGAAAAGAAGCCCTGCAAATCATATTATTATTATTTTTGTTCGGTTGTTTGTTAATTCAAGTTGACCTCAGTATTGGCACTTTGAAAACATTTGTTTGTCGTGTTTCCATAGCTTCAAGATATTGAAAACCTCAAGAAATTCCTCCTTAGTAAGAAGCCTCATGTTGTTGCTGTTGCTGGGGAGAATCGGTGTGTTTAGTGTTTTGTTTTTGTTTAGTACGGTTTATTATTTTTTTTTATTTAACACATTTCAAGTTTTAAATTTTTTCACCGTGCCGATGCTTTTTCTTGGGTGTTTAGTGATGCTCATATGGTGATGGAGGACATCAAGCGCACCATCAGTGAGCTGGAGCAGGACTCCTCTCTGCCTGCCGTCGGAGTGGAGCTGGTGGACAATGAGCTGGCTGTGCTTTATATGAACAGCAAGAAGTCTGAGGTCGGTGCAATGGAACACTTTTACCCATAAACCCTTGTTGAAGGCTCTGTGCCTTTTTTAATGTTTCTTTCACATACTGCTTCTCTCATAGGCGGACTTCAGGGACTATCCACCTCTGCTTCGGCAGGCTGTGTCTGTGGCTCGCAAGATTCAGGACCCGCTAGTGGAGTTTGCCCAAGTCTGCAGCAGCGATGAGGATATTCTGTGTTTGAAACTGCATCCGCTGCAGGTACAAGCACATCCCTGCGTCTCATGACCACCTTTTTGCCTTTTATACCTTTTGATTTGCTCTATGTAATTGTAGGAAATTCATCCTTGCACTGTTATCGTAAGATTACATGAGAAGTGATTAGAGGAAATGATAAATATCGTCTTTTGTTCCTCAGGAGCACGTTGTGAAAGAGGAGCTGCTGGGCGCTCTTTACTGCGAGTTCATAAATCGGGTGAATGAGGTTGGTGTGGATGTGAACCGGGCCATTGCCCACCCTTACACCCAGAGCCTGGTTCAGTACATCTGTGGCCTCGGACCTAGAAAAGGCTCACACCTGCTCAAGGTGAGAACCTTCTCCAAAAAATCTCTATTCTCTCATTTGATGTTCATGCTCTTTTTCCACCCAAAGTCTCTCTGTTGGTCTAGACAAAGGGGTGCTATGATGTTTAGCTAACTATGAATCACAAGATGTTAAAATCATCATCTGCACCTTTCCAATGTTCCTCAGATTCTTAAACAGAACAACACTAGGCTGGAAAACCGAACCCAGTTGGTCACCATGTGCCATATGGGACCCAAAGTCTTCATTAACTGTGCTGGCTTCATCAAGATCGACACTGCCTCTCTTGGAGACAGGTAATGTTAATTTTGAATGTTAACTTTGAATTATGCTCATACAGCCAGAAGATGTGTTGAAATAATATCTTACTTTGTTCTGTAGCACTGACTCCTATATAGAGGTTTTGGACGGTTCTCGAGTGCACCCTGAAACATATGAGTGGGCTCGTAAAATGGCAGTGGATGCTCTGGAGTACGACGAGTCTGCAGAAGATGCCAACCCAGCCGGAGCATTAGAGGAGATCCTTGAGAACCCAGAGAGGCTGAAAGACCTGGATCTGGATGCCTTCGCTGAGGAGCTGGAGAGACAGGTCTGCTTTGTCACAAATTTGTATAGTTCACTTTTATATATTTTGTAAGAAGTGGAATTCATTTAAAGTGACAAAGAAGACACTTAACTGAACACTTTTATATTTTACTGTACTAATTATTGTTTTGTTTTTTTCCTTTCAGGGTTATGGTAACAAAGGAATTACCTTGTATGACATCCGAGCAGAGCTTAGTTGTAGATATAAAGATTTGAGAGCCCCGTACAGGCCTTCCAACACGGAGGAGGTCTTTAACATGCTCACCAAGGAGACTCCTGAGACCTTCTATATTGGTATAAAATACCTAAAGGTTTTTAGATGTTTAAAAGTATTGTTTCAGTCGTGATACAGTTGGTAATATTTTCCTAAATCTCTGTGCATGTATAGGTAAACTGATCACCTGTGTGGTGACTGGCATTGCTCATAGACGGCCACAAGGTGAGAGTTATGACCAGGCCATCCGTAATGATGAGACGGGTCTCTGGCAGTGTCCATTTTGCCAGCAAGACAACTTCCCTGAGCTCAGCGAGGTGGGAATTGGTTCTGTTACGTTTTCAAGAAAGAAAACTTTATCACAAGCAAAATTACTGATGTCATTGTGGTTTTCTTAGGTGTGGAATCACTTTGACAGCGGCTCTTGCCCTGGTCAAGCCATCGGAGTGAGAACTAGGTTAGATAATGCTGTCACAGGCTTCATACCAACAAAGTTTCTCAGTGACAAGGTGGTGAAGCACCCTGAGGAGAGAGTCAAGGTGAGCAAATCTCCTCATATTTCCTTTTTATACTCCTGTCTGGTGGTCATTTACAAATAAACCCCAAATATGTAGTAGATATGGAAGTCTGAAAACCTTTTTACGCTTCTCCGCTGTTAGGTTGGCATGACCGTGCACTGCCGCATCATGAAGATTGACATCGAGAAATTCAACGTGGATCTCACTTGTAGAACATCTGACCTGAGTGACAAGAACAATGAATGGAAGCTTCCCAAAGATACATACTATGATTTTGATGCTGAGACAGATGATGTGAAACAGGAAGAGGAGCAAAAGAAGAAACAGCAACGAACCAGTCAGTACTGACCAAAACTTTTCAGAGAACATTCATTTTATCATCTTTGTCAAGTGACACGATTTTTGTTTTGTGTCTTCCAGCGTACATTAAGCGAGTGATCGCTCACCCGTCCTTCCACAACATCAACTTCAAACAAGCGGAGAAGATGATGGAGTCCATGGACCAAGGTGATGTGGTGATTCGACCCAGCAGTAAAGGGGAGAACCACCTGACGGTCACATGGAAGGTGGCTGATGGAATCTATCAGCATGTGGACGTCCGTGAGGAGGGTAAAGAGAATGCGTTCAGCCTTGGACATACTCTTTGGATCAACACTGAGGTGAGCCTCTTGCTGTGTGTCAAGTGGGGTTTTTTTGACTGCATTTACTTAAAATGCCAATATTGTGAAATTGTTACAGATATTCAAAATAACTTTTGTGTTAATATTTATTTCTGAATGTAGCTTATTTCTGTGATCATGACTCACGTCTTCAGTGTGACACGATCCTTCAAAAATCATTCTAATATGCTGACTAAGTGCTTTTCTAAATTTTATGCTGTATATTCTTACGAAAATCATGATTGATTTTTTTTTTATTATTAATAATAGACAGTTCAAAAGAACAGCATTTTTAAATTAGAAATCTAATGATAGTCATGGTTGTCTATAGGAGTTTGAGGATCTGGATGAAATCACAGCAAGGTACGTCCAGCCAATGGCTGCATTTGCACGAGATCTGCTCAGCCACAAGTACTTCCAGGAGTGCAATGGAGGTGATAGGAAGGTGTGTTAACATTTTTTGGACCCGCACTTTTCTTTTCTCTTTTTTTTACTTTTTTTAGATATAAAATGGCTGCTAGAAATTGTACAATTGTGGATTTATTATTTCAGAAAATGGAGGAGCTTCTTGTAAGGACCAAAAAAGAGAAGCCGACATTCATCCCCTACTACATTTCAGCTTGTAGAGACCTGCCAGGCAAATTTCTGCTGGGTTACCAGCCTAGAGGGAAGCCAAGGTAACAGTCATTAACCTGCCAAAACAGATCACAACTTATATATATATATATATATATATATATATATATATATATGCGCATTTGTAAGTGTTTGCCTTGGTGTTTTGTTTTGTAGGATAGAGTATGTAACCATCACTCCAGATGGCTTTAGGTATCGCTCTCAGATGTTCCCTACAGTCAATGGTCTCTTCCGCTGGTTTAAGGACCACTACCAGGATCCTGTGCCAGGTTAGTAGTCTCTATCTTCACTTCAGCTCTGTCCTAGTATTCTTATTTTTCCATGTAATGATAATGTTTTTGTTGTCTCTCTCTAAAGGCGTCACACCAACCAGCAGCAGAACAAGAACACCAGCATCTGTGAACGCCACACCTGCCAACATCAACATTGCCGGTATGTCAGAAATGCTGATGTCTTCCCTGAAAACAACAGGATTTTTATTTATTTCTTTTTTTAAAATCATGTATTTTTAAAACCCAAATCTGTCACCTCGCTCTCAGACTTGACTCGAGCCGTCAACGCTCTCCCGCGAAACATGACGTCTCAGATGTTCAATGCCATAGCAGCAGTTACAGGCCAGGGCCAGAATCCCAACACAACGCCGGCCCAGTGGGCCTCCAGTCAATATGGGTACAGTGGCGGCAGCAGTGCAGGAGGTGGCGGCAGCAGCAGCGCTTACCACGTACGAAATCTGCATCTATGCACTCACTTAACTATTTAACTCCCTAAACCAATACCAGGCCTGCTAATATTCCACATTCCTGTTTTTTTTTTAAGGTGTTTGCAACACCCCAGCAGCCAATTGCAACGCCAATGATGACCCCCAGCTACTCTTACACCACACCTGGCCAGCAGCAGGCCATGACCACACCCCAGTATCCCAGCAGCACCCCACAATCCTCACACGGACACCATCAGCATTCGTCCTCCACACCATCCTCCTCGTCATCGAGAGTGCGGACTCCACAGCCTAAGTCAGTGCTGCCTCTGCTTTCTTAAATGCAAAACCGTGGCTCATGATTAATTGATTACATTTCCTACAATTAAATATGAAAATTACCAAAATGATGATTATTTTGATAATTTGAGTAGTAAGTGTGGCTAAGGACTTCATTTAGACATTTTAAAGGCTTTTGTGTGTGTGTGGTTTCTATTATGACTTCTATAACATCTGTGCTTGGTACATAATCCATTACAAAACAATGTTCTAAAACTCCATCTGCTTTCCCCGCAGGACAACTTCCCACACCGCCGTGGATTGGGGTAAGATGGCCGAACAGTGGCTGCAAGAGAAAGAAGCAGAGAGGCGAAAGCAAAAGACGCCCCGCATGACGCCCCGACCTTCACCCAGCCCCATGATCGAGAGCACGCCCATGTCCATCGCCGGAGACGCCACTCCCCTCTTGGATGAGATGGACCGATAGGAGTAGGGAAGGGGGGTGTTGACATCTCATATAAAACCCAATCCATCCACATCCCATCTCTCACCCTCCCGTCTTTCGCTCTTTCGCTGCTAAAAGTATTTCTTTGAGTCATTCAGAGCTACTGATACAAAGACAAACACTTGAAATATGGTGACGACAAACAGATTTAGGAAATGGACCTACAATAAATGTTTGTCACAAGGGTTTTCTTTTTGTTTGTTTTAATTATGTGCATAATGCACCCCCTTTTTCATTTCAGTTTTTTTTTTAACTAAATTTAAAAGGAAAGGCTTAAAGCATGAGACGTTGCATGATTTGTGCCCATGAGAGCTGGTGTTCAATCAACGTAAGATCATTAATTCAGACCCACACAGAGAGCTTTTCTTTTGTATCTGGCTTAAACATTTAAATAAAACCCTGTTTCAGTATGAACCAGAGCACTGTAATGATTCAAAATCTGTGTTCTGTTGAGCTGTTACGCAAAGAATTAATCGCTGGGGAGCTTTGTTAATCTATTTAGCAACTCATTTATCAGTGAAAAAATGAAGTATGTGACTTTGAAAGCGATCCTGTAAATGTCGTGATTTTAGTGATCATTACAGTGATCAGAATATGCATTTTAAATTCAAAACATTGAAGAATGATGTTTTTAAGGTCATCTTTGAGTTCGATTCAGACATCACTTTTCATAATGTGCTTATACGAGTAAACCGAACTATTGTGCTAGATGTTTTTTGCTTTTTCAGTTTCGGGGCTGGTTGTGTTTGTGAATGTATCTTTGCTGGGCCAGACTTCCTCAAGGTGTTTGCACACATGCTGTTGTTAACAGTGTCTTTCCTTCATGTACAATCCCATGTATCACTATAGACTGAAAAGGTAACGTTTAAGCAAAGTGAACTTTATGAACAGGCTCCTTGTACTGTGAAAATATTTTCACGGCAAACACCCCCAACAACCAGTAAAGTGAATCTTCCAAGTTCTGGGAAGAGCTTCTGACCTGATCATGTGTTCTTTTAGTTTTGAGGCTAAGCTATGCCTTTAGGTCAGGATGGGAAGTGAGCTCAGTGTCTAAAGCATTCTGTTCAGTGCGTTTCACTGCTGACATCCATTTCGTTTCTTTCCTTTGATAAAGTTGTCCAAATTAAACCCTTCTGATTCAAGTGTTTTTATTCGTTTCAAACATCAAGTAAAGAAGAGTGTTTGTCTTCAGACTTCAAATCATTTCAGTTAGTCACGCTCGTTGGAAATTTAATGCTATTTTTTTTATCTTCAAAAACATAAATGTAAGCTTGTGCTTAAGAGACACAAGCAGCTTACTCAAGTCATCAAATGGAAAGCAAAGCCACTAGTGGTTAATAATACTAACCTTTCACACCTTTTTGTGATTTTAGCCTTTATTCTTTGTTGAGCAGACATTTCACACGCACGCTTTATTTGTGACAAGTGTTTACAAGTGATGCTTCTTACGTCTTAACAATTCTTCCATTTAGTGTCTGTGCAGACGGCAGCAGAGCCTGTGGTCATGAGTGCTAGCATATGTATCATATTAGCCGGAGAAACTCATGATGCAATGAAAAACAAGGGCTGCATTTACAAAAGATCCACTCACAACCACCAGTGACCTCCTAAGTATTCTGCTCATACACACTACTGTTTTCTAAGACAAAAATCAAACGTGAAGGCAGAACTCATTCTCGCCAAATTAGACTTGAAATGCCGCTTTATGACACTGCTTGAGACATATTCTCTCTATTACTCTGTAATTAAATAACAATCATAATACAGAAAAATGTATAACTAGTAAACATTCGTTAATACATGTTCAGGTGAATTCTCTTCTTTCATCTCACTGGCCAAGTCCTCTGTAGTAATATTTTCTTGAGCTCAAAGATGTCTGTCGGGATTGTGGGACAGAGTCTGGATCCCAGTGTCACTTTTTTTACCATTTGAACATACATTTAGTCAATGACAGCAGCTCGATTGCCTCTTCTTATAACTTTCATCACAATTGTTGGAGATTTCTGTAAAGAAAAGATGCATGCGTTTGACCGTAGAAAAATATTTTCAGGGTAAAACAAAAATAAAATGTCTTTAAAAAGAACTTACTGACAATATCACTAGCTTGTCTAGATTTCTTCTCCAGCTCAGATAATACAGTCGCCTCAAATGTAAGTGATGCAACCCGTAGAAAGAAATCTCTCACACTTTCCCCTACAGAGGACAACAGAAATTATTCATATGTTATGTCATGTTACTAACATTACAGTCAAAAATTTGGAATCATTTGGATATGTTCAAAGATGTCTCTTATGCTCACCACGGTGGCATTTATTAGATTTAAAATCTGGTAAAAAGTAATAGTGTGAAATATTGTAATTGAAAGTAACTTTTCAATTCCAATTTATTATAATTTATCATTTAAAGCTGAATTATCAACACAATTACTCTAGTCTTCGGTGTCACATGATTTTTCAGAAATCATTTTAATATGCTGATTTGGAGCTCAATTATCAATTAACATGAACAATGTTGATAACATTATCGTTTTTTAATCAGGTTTTTGCTCATTTATATTTTGGTGGAAAGCATAATATTTTTTCCTGGACTTTGTGATGAATAGAAGGTTCATAAGAGTTTATTTGAAATAATTTAATGTGTCCTTGCTGAATAAAAATATCAGTCTCTTTATTTAAATTTGACTCACCCCAAACCATTGAATGGTAGCGTATCATAACATCTATTTTTAAAAATTGATATTAAGAACTGTTTCTTGAGCAGTAAATCATTATATTGGAATGATTTCTGAAGGATCATGTGACACTGAAAACTGAAGTAATGATGCTGAAAATTCAGCTTTTATCACAGAAATAAACGGCATTTTAAAATTAAATTAGAAGATATATTATTTTATATTGTAATGGTATTTTATATTTTTAGCAAATAAATATAACCTTCATTACAAGAGACTTTTAAAAATGTATTAAAATACCCAACCTGATCTCACGGCAATTCGTACATATTTTACGAGGTGGCTAATTCGTACAAATACGAATACATACGATTTATTCTAAATCGTACATATTTTACGAGATGCCAATTCGTATGAATTTGTACGAATGACC
>JAUMHR010000031.1:3730215-3741552 GCA_032361145.1 Enteromius fasciolatus
ACGAAATAACCACAGCGGAGGAAAACACGACACCTGAGATGAGCCACGAGCAAAGCAGGTATGCTGCCACGCCCAAACAGTGCCTGGGTGACACGGGCATGCGTAATAACGAGCGTTCAGTTACCAATAGGGATACACAATAGCGAGCTTCCTCGTAATACCATTAGCAGAACTCAAACACACCTTACACTTCCTATTTTATTTTGATTGTGGGGGGAGGACGTGGTGTTACTGTCAAGAGCCTTTAAAACTACATTTTACAACATGAACTATTATTGTAGGTGGATAGCTAGCAGTGAGAGTTAGATAAGCCTACAAAAAGCCCTATAAGTCTATTATATATATATACACACTCAAATTTGATCTTGTTTGTGTTGTAATCTCAGAACAGCAGATAGGGTACCTGATAGCCAGGCCTGCTGCTTTGGTATTAGCTGACAGTTTCTCCAGAAAGCTGGAGAACCAGTTTGGCTTATAACGGGTTTGATCAGAGATAAAGAAGAAAGACATGCTTATACGGCTGTAAAGTTTTATTTATAGGCTATCTTAAAAGAGACAGTTTAGCAGGCTTACTATGATTTGATCACTGCATTGGCTTATGCTCATTAAACTTTAATCTCCCTCAGTGCTATTCGATATGTTGTTGTTGTTTTGCATTTGGAGAAGGATCGTGATGTGCTTGATACTTCCCTGAAAAAGGAGAACTTTGACACACGTCAGTTGTTGTACATCAATTTGAACATTCTTTGTCACTTCAACATTTCAGTAACATTACCTGTTCAAACTAGATTGGTAAGCAGTAATTCTGTTGCGCTCAGGTGTGTCAAAATTGAGCACCTGGGGCCATCGCAGACCGCCTGGAGACTGGTAACCTAGAGCAAGTGTGCTCAAACAAAACGCCCTTGACACTGACTGCATAAGAACAGGTTAAACTGAATGGCGTAAGGTGAACATTGAGGGTGCAAAGGTAGGGTTAAATGTGAACAAATGTTGACTCTTGCAGTCATAGAATATCACAAAATGAAAGTTTCTTACACTCTCTTACATTGTATAGTAACTGGGTTTCCTTCATGAAATTTCCAGAATTTTTTAACTAGGTTGAGATCAGGACTCTCGGAGAGCCATTTCATTATTTCAATGTTGTTAGTTTCAAGGAACTGCTTTCCCATCATGCAGTGTGACAGGAGTATTGTCCTGTATGAAAACTAGTCTGATTGGTAGATGCTTGCAGGTAAGGACCCGTATGTTAGTGAAGGAGGTTCTGATAAACATTTACATTCACTCTGCCATGTGGCTCCTTAGAGGCCCAACTACTCCTGTAGAAACCGTCCTCCAAACCATGACACTTCCACCTCCACCTTTCTCTGTCTTCCTGTGCACTTTCAGTTTTTTCTCAGTCTGGCACAGAACAAACTGTTTCCCAATAAACCCAAATAAATTAAATGAAACCAGTTCTCCTCTCTCCACACAACATACTCCTCAGCAAAGGTGAGCGTACCCTTTTGATTCTTTCTGTCGATGAGAAGCCTAATCACTGCAGACTGTGCTTTCTGTCCGACTTATCTTTTCAGCGTTCGTTTGGCAAGCAATTCCAGCTGCAGTATTCAACCGATTCTCTGCATTGTGCTGTCCTCTCATGCATTTGTACTGCATGGACAACCAGCCTTTTGGGGGGGATTTAAAGGAATTAGTGACATTGTAAACCTAAACCTTCAAGAAATCACAGCTTTGGAATGACCAGCTTCTCTTGCAGTGTCCTTCATCAGGACAACATCTTTTCACAGAGTTTAAGTCACCTCAGAGCAGCCCACCATTTTACAATCTGAATGCTGTCGGTTAAATACGGTTTGTCATTTAGTTAGAAAAATTACCACCAGGTACAAGATTAAAACCAATAATTTGAAAGTATCTGTAAGTGTGGACAGTTTTTTTTTTCTTTTCAAATCTCATTTACATTTTCAAACTGTGCTAAAATTAAATTGACTTTCTACTCCATAACTAATAGCTTCAAATAGGAATAAGCAGTGACCTTGGAATCTGATTTCACAGCATCTCTTATTTTTTTAATAAACAACAATTTAAACATTAAGTTACATAAATCTGCCAGGCCTCAAGCAAAATGTAATATCCACTAGCAAAATGCAAAAAGCACACTAAATACATATTACAGGACAATTCTATAAATGTCCAGCTGATGTCACTGCAGGCTAATAAACACAAAACACAGCTTCAGCTCTGCTTTTCAACGGCTGTCGACAAGAAAATCATCTGAGGTCGAACCAGGTGATAAAGTTGCCTCTTGTTGAGAGATTTTCTTTAAATGATCTATTTTAAAGGTCACACAGGGTGGAATAGGACTTTTGTTTTGCTCTGCCAGTCCATCTAAACAAAATCCCCCATGTGACTGTATGGATAAAAGAAAGCTGAAAGACATTATACATTTATTAGAATCCAGACGGGGGCTAAAGAGAGTCAAATAAACAATGCTGTTAGAGTTAAAAGGGTCAGCACGGTTCAGTTTGGTTCTTGGCTAGATTCTATCAAATCAATAGGCCTACTGACAGATGCTTGAGCCTATAAACCTTTCAGTCGACGAACAACACAATCATGTGATGTAGTTATCAATGTGTTGTCTCGACATACCTTTCCCATCCTGCCCATGCTCATGTCAGATTAGCCAACTGAAAGAGAGATGAGAATGGAAAACATGTCACTCTTAGCAATACACTGTTTTAATTTGTCTCTGCGCGTTCTATGGCTTTTGTTCAGTGTGTGCGTTGCACTAATTACCATGATCATTCAAAACAGAGCGCTACTCTTGCTTGCTGCCTCCCACACAAGCTCTGCAAAAACAATTCACACAGCCACACAGAGAGCTGATGTTGTTCCCCGGCACAGCTACTCTTTTATAGGACAGATAGGTAGTAAACATAATTTCAATAACAGAACAGCACTTGGATGAGGTTATTATTAGCAGGTCAGATGGCAATGTCAATCAGCACGAATTAACATCATTAATGACAAGGCCACTGCCAGGTTATGGTCATCATATTTGTCATAGATATCAGACTTCAGCGTGCATGTCATCCATCGAAGGTCTGATGTCTGTAGGTGACTTTATTATGCGTGCATAAACCCCCTCTCGCCTTTGCGCTTGTGAATTGCATGCAGCTCTTGTGTTTGATTTTATAATTAAGTCTTTTCTCTTTAAAAGCAATGCTTCCAGAGTGATTCTTAGTAAACACACTGGACACTTTTAAATTAGTAGTCATGTTTTTATTTTAGCTTAGCTCCCAATAAAACCTTTCGAAAGCCAATCTGCTTGTTTGAATATGAAAGTGGGTGAAAAACAGCTTACGGACAGAAGTTAGTTACAATGATGCACTTTCCCAAGTTAAGGCATGGATGTGCTAGGGTTGGCATGGCAACTGTTTTAGGATAACTGTTTTTTTTTTTGGCTTACAGAATGTTCTCAGTGAGGTTTCAGTCAGATCTGACTTTGTTGCTGCATCTTTTAAATTTTTAAACCATGAAATGTTGCCATAGCTTTTATACTCATTATATGCAACTCAGATAAAATGATTATTAATAACTAAACTGCCATCTGTGCCAATAGCCTCATGGGCCGTTGTGAAATGGGTGTCCCAAGTTCGAATCTCGTTGTCAAACCTGTTCATTAGAAGTAATTATGGCAACATAGTTTATAAGGTTCTTCCTCTTGGCATAATTTTGTTATTTAATATATTAGCTATTTTACTATAAAATGTAATATAGTGTAATCTTATAATTTTCAGTTAAAGTGAGGAACAAGAAGAGTTATAGATAGCAGATCACAAAAGACTGAAGCTGCAAATGAGAAGAAACTGTTTTTACAGCAGATCAAACATTTTGTCTGATCTCTCAGGATCTCTTTTCTGTTTAGCAAACAGTGATTCATTCTGCTGCAGTATGTGTTCAGTATACATTAGCCAAATTATTTCTGGCCTGTAGCTCTAAGTATTCATAAATTGTCTTTCGACAAACATCTGAATGTTGGTAACCAAACAATTGCTGGTAGCCATTGGCTTCTATTGTATTTTTTCCATATGGGAGTCAATGGCTACCAGCAACTGTTCGGTTACCAATATTCTTCAAATTCAAAATATCTTCTTTTGTGTTATTATTTTGTAAAGGGTGAGTAAATGATGACAGAATTACAATTGTTGGATAAGCTACCCCTTTAACATCAGCGAACAGAATTAGGTCTTAAATTTAGGCACCTCAATGTAGCCCTAAATACAAAACTTCTCAGATTCAGCTCTCAGAGATGAATGTACACCTGTAGGCACACGATTAGCCGAGTTCAGATAGTGCTGAATTTCTGAACACTTTGCAAATGCATGAAAGCCTCTGGCACTTTCTATGTCTTGTGCATGAGCTATTCTTCTGCTGGAAGTGAGTGAGTGAAAGGCCAGGCCTATGGGGGAAACAGAAGGAAGAGAACAAATGTGGCATTTATCGAGATCAATACAGCACTCTGAGAGCCAACAGAGCTCAAACAAGATGCTCTGTATCAGTGCAGCTCAGTCGTGGACATGAATTCATCTGATGAGAAGAAACAGAAGAGGTAGACGGAAAAAGGCATCATTCATTCTTAAAACAAATGCAAATGTCAGCTAGTTAACAACAGAAAGCAACAAAGAGAGCAAACATGTTATGTCAGCAAGCAGGAAACCAAAAGCGTTCAGTAAGAAAAAGTTTATTTCTGATACTCTTTGTCAACACGTTGATTTCTTGCTGTTACATCTTGCTGCTGTTTTTAAAAGGTATTTTGTGAGCTGAATGTGAAAAATGGGAGATTTTAGGGCTGAAGTATATAGAGCTGTCAAGTTTTACTGATTAAATAAAATAAGCAATAATCAAATTAACACAATGCTGAAAAACAGTAACAGAAAACTTCCTCAGACAGATTGACAAGTGCTCGTTGAATCTTATAAAAAAACAATATACTGACTTACTGACAATATATAAATCACACTGTGTCATGTTTAAAGATGTCATGCCACGATAATAGTTGTATTTTAAAATAAATTCATTTTAAATGAGATTTTGTCAGGATACAGTATGTGATTAATTTGACTAATTAATCAGTATATTGTGATTCATTCGATTAAAATGTTTAATCGATTGACAGCCCTGTTAAAGACTACAAGTGCAAAACCAACCAAAGAAACATCTAAATACAGAATTTCACTTTAAATACAAGACCAGAAATAATTCAAAATATAGTAAACGAAACGAAGAACCCATCGAATGGAAAACAAGGCAACAAAGCACCGTTTTGTTAGCACGAATGTTCCATGTTATGATTGGTTCTCTCAATTTGTACAAATGGAATCGGCAATAAAAAGGACAGACGATGTAGGAACCGCTGAAGGTCCAATGGCAAAGTATCGAGGAAGGGTACAAACAGAGAAAAGCTCACCGATGAGAGAAAGTTCTCCTGTATGGCTGAATGAAGATCTTGTGCTTAGAGTATTGACATTCAGTTTTACCTCAGTGCTCGTTTATAGTTTCTGATGAGTTCATCTCTTCCATTGTGATCTTCCACCTCACATGTGCTTGAATCAGTCTGGTAGAGAAGCACAAGGCCAGATGTGGCACCTTGAAATTCAAAAAGCAAGTCTCAGTTTAAGATTCAATAGCTTTGAATATCATCATCAGTTACTGACATCATTTGTTGCCTGTCTATGCATCCAAAAGTGGGTTCATTTTATTACAGCATAAAGCAACGACTGAAGCAAACAAGCCATCGCCACCAAGCTTTGTTCCTCTCAAATGGACTGTTATAGTCAGGCTATTAAATCACCCTATTAATCTCACAGCATGAGCAATTTACGTTGTTGTCCGTGTGTCAGCAGATTTCCATAAAAAACGTTCCATGGAATTGGTGTTTACACGACAATATTAACTGTTATTACAATGACAATATTACAAACATACATTTTAGGGCGTCTAAGACGGCGATTTCCTGGGTGCTCATGCTGCCCTTGAATTTGTTGATACGGACCTCATTAGCGGTTGAGTGTGGGAATGATGTACTATGATATATATCATCAGCTACTTCAACAGAAAAATGTCATGTATACCAAGAAAGCAAGACAGAATGGACGTGGCAAAACAGTAACAAAACATGGATCTGCGTAGCCTGTACTCCGTTTTCTCTCTCTCTGACGTCTTTAACTCTCAGACTCTATTGAGCAGCATGGACGGGAAAAGCGGTGATTGATCCAAAGTGTTGGTAAGTGAAGGGTGAGACTGTGAGCTACAGCAGTAACAATGACAGGACTGGTAATCAGCCTCTTCGAACCTATAGAAGAACTCACCTTCCCTAGAGAGGCTTGCCAATCAAACCGGTGGGAAAGGAAGACATTTGTAGACTGTGCAATGAAGCTGACACACTGATGTAGCACATTTCCTAGCTTTTCGGGGGACGACATCAAACAAACATTTCATTTCATACAGAATTGTTTCTTAAAGGTGAAGTGTATAACTTTTCAATGTTAAAAGGATAGTTGATCCAAAAAATTCAATTCTGTCATTATTTGCTCATCATTCAAAACATTTATAGTCCATTGACTTGCATTATATGACTCACAGACTTTGAGTTAAAAATCTTTGTTCATGTTCTACAGAAGGAACAAAGTCCAAATATTTTGGATGCTCTGGGGGTAAGCAGATAAACATCAAATTTTCGTTTTTGGGTAAACTATCCCTTTAACTCGAAGTCTGTATAGTAAGCACTTAATAGTGCACATCTTATAACTTTGAGATTAGCACAAGACTAATTGTCCAGCCAATGGCAGACAGAGCTCATTATTTTTGTCCAATCTGACTCAGAAATTACACACTTCCCCTTTTAAGCAACACTTCACGCAAAAAGGGAAATTTGCTTTTTAAAACAGATTTAAAGAAATTGTGCATTACATCACCTGCCCACCAATGGATCCTCTGCAGTGAATGGGTGCCATCAGAATGAGAATTTATTACAAACACAGAGCGTGTTGATGTCCATCATTTAATGCGAGACATTAAATGATGGACATGTTAATTACTGAGAGGTTTTTATCAGCTGTTTGGACGGCATTCACGGTGATGTAAGTGATGCAATGCAAAATTTGAATTGAATTTGTTTCCATGTTAGACAGCAAATTTTCTTTTTTCTGTGTGCTATTACTTTAACTATTTAATAAATAATGATGTAATTATGTTCAAAGTATACTTTGGGCAAAAATGTTCTTCAAACAGATGTGTGTCAACGATGTATCATAAGGCAGATGAAAAGAATAAAATGAGCACAATTGGAAATTATGATTTGGGGGGAAACACCGCAGTTCAATTGTCAGTATTCTATGAGTATTTTATCAGTTTTGTCAAAAATGATGCTTCATACAAAAACACCTCACGCATAGTCTCCTTATTGCACCGGAGAAGTTCCAAAAAACAAACACACATCTTAATATTAGAAAAGTGATTTTCCTCCCTCATCTAATTTGATTTGGAGCCCAGAGTGTTTCCATGAATCCATTTGGCAGTACTTCAGTGGCAGGTGAGCGGTACGCTGCAGTGTCTCTCATGTTCTCTCCCACTCTTTCCATTGGTCTCCTGATATCCCCTGATCTCCGAGAGGCTGATGGCTGATTACATCCCAGTGGTGCTGAGGCCCATGGCAGCTGCCTGGCCCATACATGGCAGAGTCTGTGCCGTTTTGGGGAAGTCGTGGGCCATCACGCGTCCGTTCTCACCTCCGCTGCCCATCCTAGTCAGCGTGGAGCTGAGCATGGCCGCATCAATGATTTGCTAGGAGAAAAGCAACACAAAAAAGCTGCTCAGACAGCACACTGCGCAGGCATTGCGGCACGAACTGCAAAGCGGTACACATGGGGTGCAGTTTTGAAGCCGGCTAACTGTTCGCCAGCTCTGACCTCAATTACGCATAAACACATTTCATTTGATCTGAGGATTTGCTCCAGCCAGTGCGGGCAATGATTCATGATAAGAAATGGTGAAAAATAACAGCCATCAAGTGCAGCAATGACGAGACCAGTGCCACACTAACTCGGAGCCACTCTCTCATGTAGCAATTTTACATAATGAAACCCTGTAGGCTTGAAACTGGAGCTAATGATGTGGATGTTGGCTTGTACATCCTTGACGAATAAATGATTTAAATCCAGCACACTTCAGTGGATTGCTGGGGATTATGTTGCTCGGGCTGATGCAGACTAATTGGCCTGCTAGCAACAACGATTTGTTGCTGTGATATTCTAAATGTGGCTGTTCTGTGATTGTAATGTCACTGGAAGAATGAAGAAGAAAAGTGGCATGTCGCTGAAGAAGAGGGTGTGACACAAAATACATGGTAAAAATATTTAGCGCTGTTACACGTTAAGGAATAGTTCACACAAAAATGAACATCTGCTAAATATTTACTAACCCCTCAGTCTATCAAAGATGTAATTAGATTCTAAAAAATGTAGCATTACAACACTTGCTCACTGTGGAGTGGGTGCCATCAGAATGATAGTTTAAACAGCTGATAAAACATCAATAATTAGCATAACTCACCGCCAGTTAATTGTGAAGAAAAAAGCTGTGTTTATAACAAAAAATCCAAATGAACATTTTTAACTTCAGATGGGTCGGTGTTATTGAGAAAAGTCATTTTTTGTGAATCAGGAGAGAAATACATACAGATCTAGCACTGTTTATAAGTGAAAACAAAAATTCCAGTGGATTTTGATGCAAAAGGACAACAGTGGATGGATTTTATAACACTTTATTTAGATGTTTCTATCAGCTGTTTGGACTCTCATTCTGACGGCACCCATTCACTCCAGAGGATCCACAGGTGAGCAAGTGATCTAAAGCTACATTTCTGATAAATATTCATCATGAATTTAAGTTCATCTACATCTTGGATGGCGAGGTGAGTAAATGTTCCACGTTTATTTTTGGGTGACAGTTTTGTTATTATTAACCCTCATGTTTTACTGAACCTGTATGGCTTTTTTTCTTCTGCAGAACATGTATGTTTTTGTCCATAAATTAACTTGATACAAAAACAACGCTATACCACACTGACAATAATTTTTGCATTTTCCACAGAACGTTAAATGTCTATTTTGATACGTCCCATTCCCAAGTGTCCTGTTTTGGATTCATGTCAACACATAAAAGCAAACTGTACCTTAGCCATTTCATGTGCAAAGTA
The DNA here is from genome assembly GCA_032361145.1 of Enteromius fasciolatus. Classification (NCBI taxonomy): domain Eukaryota; kingdom Metazoa; phylum Chordata; class Actinopteri; order Cypriniformes; family Cyprinidae; genus Enteromius; species Enteromius fasciolatus. Next base: position 3,739,469 of record JAUMHR010000031.1, read on the forward strand.
ATCATGATAATCTATTACATTTAAAAATTGCTGTCCCTGGATGCTGTCAGAAAAATATATTTAGGAAACACCATGTGTTTCATAAGCCATGTCTTAAAAATTACTTAGATTTGCCTTAAATGAAAATTATGAGTCACCACATGGGTTTGTGAGTAATTAAATCTATATAAGTCACTGTATTCTTCTTAATTTTGTAAGCGTTCAAGAGAAATGTGCTCCAGGATTAGAGAGAGGCGCAGTGGGTGGTATGATGTTTTCACCCACCCACAATTACCTCTTAAATGCCAACACGTTCCTCTGCCAGATCCCCCAGAGGAAGTGAGGTCAGTATACGATAGCAGTTATAAAACATTATAAGTGCCAAACACAAAGCCCATAATTAAATATGGATGGATCTAAATATTGCACTATACTGGGCTGTAGATGCAGAACGGGGTGGATTATCATGGTTTTTACATACCTTCATCCTTCGAGACTCAATTCTTGATTTATAACAGAACTCAACCAAGGCCACCAGCATGGCCAGCCCGAGCCCACCAATCAGAATGTAGAAAACTCCAGCCACATTACTGAGGCTCAGAGCGCTGGTCTTATCCTGCAGAGCAGAGACAACAATCAAACACTCGCACTGAGATCTGTCACACAAACACATCTACAGCAGAGCAACAAACATACTCTTTCTATCACAGCTACTCACAAAATCATATTTACAGATCTAAGGCATAATGTACACATAAACAAAAGCTAAATACTTATTCATTCACTATATATTTAAACTGACAACTTATAATATTCATACTGTCGCAGTATGTAAAATTAAAAAACTAAATCATGCAAATGCATGCGTCAGTTGCAAGCTTGGAACAAACATCAATCTTTCAGTAAATTCTGGCTGTCTCTGCATAGTGGCTTAATGTTTAACAAAGCATTATAAATCTAAAAAAAATAATATTGTATAAAAACAATAGTCAAATCAATAAAACTCCCTTTTTACATTTTAACTGTATCTATACCTCTACATATAATATATAGTGCTTTATTTAAACCATGCAGGTACAGTGGTGGCAAAAAATTATTACAACAATAGTATTTTCACCAGCTAAAAATGGTTTTAAGTCAGTTATCTTTTGCTGTAGTGTGCCAGTAGGAAATATAACTTCACATTTCCAAGCATTGATTTTCCCTTTAATTCTAATAATCCATTGAGATTTTTGTTTCCGCTGACAACAGACACAGATCTGATCTCATTATCATCCAGTCTGTCTTAAAAGACATGAAGAAACTGAGACAGACTAAATCCAGAAGAACTGTGGCAAAGTCTCCAAGATGCTTCAAGAAACCTACCTGCAAAGCTACAGTACTGCTGTAAAATGAGCATGCTGTCAAAAATCTTTATCAATTAACTTCTGTAAACTAAATTAAATCACCATTTGGTGTGAAGCTGCTTTTGCACAGTTTTTTAGCTAGCTTTCCAGGTAGGTTTCTTGAAGCATCTTTGAAACGTTGCCATAGTTCTTCTAACCATGCAGGTCTTGTTTATAAAAAAACTACAGCAAAAAAGAAAGAAATAACTGACTTAAAATCACTTTTAGCTGGTGAAAATTCATTTCGGCCACCACTGTATGTGACTATGCAGGTCTTGTTTATTAAATTTCTTGATTCTGTGTTTTAGGGTTTCTCATCCAAAGGTCATAACTGAGAGCCTTTGGCATCTCTCTGTCTCTGGTGGCAGAGACGTCATGTCAGGGGTGGTGGGAGTCAATGACATGCATCTGTTTGGCGATCGTATTGAGGTCTCATCCATTGGCATGCACATTGTCTTTGGACAGAGACAGCATTGAAGGACTCTTAAGGGGAAAAGCAATCCAGTTAGAGGGCATTTCATGGCAACACTTTTCTCTCCAGACTGCCATTTACTCATGCTGAGATAGATGGATAGCTTTAGGTTTTATATGTCGCTGTTGTTATGAGGAGGAGTTTAGGAGACAGCTGATACCATGAAGAGTAAATAACACCGAACAACTGCTACTCATATTTTCATACTAGTTTGTTTTCGCTTTTAAAATGATATTGATTGTATACAA
>JAUMHR010000031.1:3753668-3781770 GCA_032361145.1 Enteromius fasciolatus
TTTTGTGGGTATTTTAACAGTGACATTTAGCGATTAATTAAACATCATGTAATTAATTGGATTAAACATTTTAATCGACTGACAGCCCTAATTATATTATATTATATATTCTGCATCAGACCGTATCTGTTTTGGTCATAAAAATCAGTCGTTAATCTAATCTTCACCTTCACTTCAAATTAAATCTCCCTGTGCCTTCCTTAATATATTCTGAAGCATGTAATTTCAACACGATCTGCATTTAAGATGTAGTTCAGGGATGGTGTAATGCAGCAGACGATTAAGAAGATCATCTTTATTTTACAACCCATTTTCTCCATCCCAGATGTTGTTTGTGGAATACGAGTAAGCCAAACGAAAAAGCAGCAGTGGAAGATGAAAAAAATATCATAATGGTGATGAAAATGGCTTTTTTTTTTAATTTCCACCAACCTTGGTGAGATATCACATCCTTGCTGCATAAAGGCTCCCAGGGAAAACCACAGGCTATTGAAGATCCCAAACTCATTGGTGTGTTCAGGTTGCTTTTCCTGCTTCTCCTCTCGCTGATTCTGACTCTGACCGTGTTGGTTCGGCGACTGGTTGGGCTCTGGTGATGGTGGTTGGTTCTGGTTCTGGTTCTGCTGCTCCATTCCATCCTCTTCGTCATCTGCGTGCCACTCGTACGGACTGAAGCGACTCACCAAAAACAGCACCACACTCACGCCAATGTAGGCAAACACAATGCACATCCAGATCTCGTACGCAAGTGGGTCCAAGAAGGAAAAGACACCTGGTTTGGACTTAGTGGGCTTCTTGATCATGATGGATATACCTAAGCTCATGAAGGGCTTGGAGAAATCGATGACCTCCTCTCGGACCAAAGTGATGGTGAGGGGGGCGACAGCTACGTCAGCTTTCTACGAGACAATAAGATAACATCATTACGCAGAGGCACAGTGACAATCATGCTTGCAGCAGCTTCTCAGAAAGTGACGCAATCAAAATTCTGAATATGTTTTACAAGGCTTTAAGATACAGTTTGCATACAACAAGGCGGATCCTCTGTAGGTTTTCTACACACACTGGAATTACAAATCAAACGCCAACCAACAAAAAGCTTTATCCACCATTTTAGAAGCAGTTGAACATATAAATAACTTCAAGTGTTATGAATCACTACAGAGTCAGTTCTAATGCTGCATCCTCAAGAGAATGCCTCATACGCTATTGCTCTCTATGCCTCATTTTTTTCAAGCAGAAGAAAAATGTAACGAACGCTGTTTGACAACACTGAGCTGTGGTGTTCGCATTTAGCCCAGTAAAGACAGACTACATCTGACACTGCTTAGCATTCCAAAGCCACTAATGCTGCAGCCTCAGGGTAAAAATACTCTAGAATAAGAAACTATGTGTGTTCAAAAGCCAACCTCACATGCACCTCAGTTTTGCAGTTATGAATTATATCTTGCTAATTGGCCTTTGTTAGGACTCTTTGTTATGTTGCAAAATTGCCAGAAAGTCAGGCATTGCGTTAACATGCTCTGACAGTAGAGAAAATCTACTTCGTAAGTGATACGAGACAAAAAACTTTTGTTCAACCTGAGGCGTTGAGGTTTGGACACATTGTGACTGTTCTTTGTTCTGCAGCAAACTTTGCCAGCACTTTGCTACTTATTTCAGAAAAGATTTTTGTCACAGTTACATATCGGACCTCCAAGGAAAGGAGGAAATGCGGCTTGAAGCTAAAGTGACTGTTAATGTACACTAGAGATCCAATAAAATAAAGGGAATAATAGAAAGACAGATAATAGCTACTTACACTATACACTAGTTCTCCAACCATCCCATTCCACATCATCGTCTCTGCGTCTCTGGCTCCGTACTTTCCGTCCCCTACTATTTCTAATCTGTAGGAATAGCCCACATGCTTGGCGATCTCTGCAGCCAGCTCCACACAGTAACCTTCGTATTTGTCATTACCCACGAGCTGCTCATGGTTCTTCTTCAGCATCACATAAGGAGACTCCTAAGGATAAAAAACGTATTAATTTTGCATTTCTTACTTCATGTGGTAGTAAGGGCCAGATCAGTGTAGTTGTTTGGTTACTACATGATTCGGAGTAGCAGAAGTGGCTTGAAAGAAAATCTTGCATCAGCTACATCAAATGTTTTCTGCATTTCCAGCATATTTCTCAGCTTATATATTATTGAAGAGTTGCATTTCAGCTCAGTTTTGTGCATCAACACAGAACAACATCAAGAAAAAAAACAAAAACACTCAACAACAAACAAGTGAAGTACGTTGAAATGTGTGTATGAGGAAACACATCTTCCACATACTGTACATGGGTATACTATTACAGTATTGTAGGCTATTATGAAAGACAAATCAATAGTACAGCTGTCTAACCACAGTATCCTTAAGAGAATAAGGGCATTTTTGAAGTTTCACTGAAATAAGATGAATAGACACTCAAAACTCTGAGTCAGCCCACAAACTGTGCTGTAATGAGCAGAACAGTAAACCCAGCAGGGTTCAAAAGATTCACACTACCTCTCACCTTACTGAGAGGATGGTGATTCACCCCAGAGGCAGGGAACAAACTCTTCTGAGTGAGGGATCATGTGGTGACGATTTTTTAGAATCTGCATATTTTCTAAGCCATGAAACAAGTGATATCACCTACCAGGAACACCAAAATATCACTGTATATGGTGACAGTGCAGTTGCTAATGCTTTTGAATGTCTTTGTTGTATGCTCTAGAAAGTTGTTGATCTGAAGGCGCAGCAAAGTACAGACCTTGATAGACCAAACCAACAGAACATACTGTGTTGTCGCCTTGCATCTAGGCCAAAAAATGAGCTTGAACACACCACATAGACTGCAGGAAATGGCAACTAGCAAGTATGTTTTGCATTTGCAAGAGAGGAAATGACTGTCTGCACCAGCAAGTGGCAGTAGTTGTCATTCAAAAAGAGAAGCTAAAACTAGTACTGCGGATACACGAACTGTAAGCAAAGCAGGCTTGCTTACTATTTTGAATATGAATCGTGCTTATCAGTTGGTCTTAACATTATAATTTCAACCATGTCATTATACAAATATTTGCGTATTGAAATGCTCAGGTGTAAAATGAGAACAGCCTTTGTGTTTATTCTTGGCTTTGTTTTTTGTACGCTTTCATTGCTTTTGCAAATCTTCTCGTGCACTAGTTGGCTAAGCTGAGAAGCCAATCAGACTGAATTGAGATGAGAGACGTTCAACTATAACCCTACAGCATCTGTCTGCTCTGTGTGTTTAGTAGATCAACCTACTACTGTATGTAAAACTTGTGTGATTTTGTTATTTAAAAAAAACTTTCTTTCAAGATTATTTAAGCATGATTTATACTTTAATAAGGTCATTGAGATCTTGTAATAATATTTCACATCTCTGACTGTGATTTATTTTTATTTTAAACTCACAAAAACCTTGTATATTTTTACTCTGAGGAAACAAGCTGGCATTTAAAACAGAACATTATATTTAAATTAATGTGTAACCATTCATAGCCTAAAAGTAATATAGGCTCAAACAATGGCATGAATTTATGGTAGTTGACCAGAAGCATACTTTTTTTAACTGCTGTTTAGTGAGAATAGCACACTTCAGCTTAATGACATCATTATCTGCACACACACACACACTATCAGATAACATGCACATTTCATCTTGATGACACTGATGATTTGTAATTCACACTTACGAGACAAATCGCTAGAACAGATGAACAGAAATAGCTTTAAAAATAACAATGAAAAGCCCATCTAACTATTACTTTACTGTCTTTCCATTACAACTTGAGTTGTATCGAAAAACCTACCAAGATGGTGGTAACTATGTAGGTCCTGTTTTGCAGTCCAAAAGTCTCGTTGAGCATGTTGCTGTAAGTAGCAGTGTTCACGTATTTCTCGTGTTGGTTCCAGTAGCCCACCTGCAGGCAGAAGAGAGGAGTATCACAGCAGTGCACAGGAATTTCAGAGCCACTATTTTTAGAATGTTAAATATTCATATTGACGGCTTAAGAGGAGCTGTAATCACTTGAAATGCATACGCGGCTCTTTAAGCCTGCCTGTGACTAACACTTCGCTTTCATCACAGCAAGTGCTGAAGTTTCAGGTACGACCTCAGGTTAATCATTCCGAATCAAATTTATGTCAGGAAAATGTCGAGCATGATCTGTTTTCTAAAATTTCAAGTGAGAAGTCAGAATGTACGAAGATTAGGAACGCACTGGTCACAAAATGTGTGCAAAGCAGGGGGAAAAAAAACGATTCGATTTACTTTCTTGGGTCCGCTTGGGCCAAATTCCATCACACTGACGGTGAAGTTGGTCCGATGTCCTTTTTCATTAAACTGAACATGTCCTGTAAGCCCTTCAAACTGCACCTACAGAGAGAATCACACATAATTGGATCATTCATCATTTCATTTTCATCATTCACACAGAACGTCACTAGCTGTAAAACCTGGTTTACATATTTGCACAGAAAGCCAAATGATATTGATACATGATTAATTGAAATAAAACTGAAATCATTACAGCTTAGTGTGATTATCACACTGGCTGCTATTTATTTATTAAATATATGTACTGCATTTTAAGTGCAGCACTGTGTTCCTTTACACACAAGCAGCATATGATCCTGTATTGCATTCGGGCTGTTGGGACACTCATGTCATGAATTAGAGAAATTTGCTAAGCTTGTAATGAAAACCACTTATAAACTAACTAAACTAACTAAAAGAGAAGCTACTTAAAAAATACACAAATAAATTACAATTAGCTTTTCCCCCTAAATTGTGCAGCCCTACCTTTGCATGAAGAAAAAAAGCATTTTAAAAAGCTGAAAAGCCAATTCTGTGTGGTAAAATTGGCTCTACACAAGCTCCTAAAACCTCTTGGTCTTGATAAGAAACTAATTCAAAAAACAACTGCACAATAAGAAGCTATGATGCCCAATTAACTGATCAGCTTCCTCTTAATATGTATGCAGTGCTGTGCAGAAGCTGTTTTCAGTTTGTCTGAATGTATTTATAATCAACATCTATATGATTGCTAAGAATTTCATCACATAATGGATAAAACAAAAGCAGTTTGTGATTGCATAAAGAGGCTGAATCAAATTACTTTAGATTTCAGATGTTAAGATGACCCTAATGTGCTATGTTTGATTGTGGGTAGGTTATATACTAACAGCGCATTATTTCATCGTTCAACTTTCAAGTAAGTAACAAAAATACAAGCCAGTTGTGAGGTCTGCAGTTCTTCTGACGAAGTAGCAGTTCTGCCAGCACTCTTTCAGTGTAAAAAAAAGTGCCTGGTTACCTGCTGTAGGGCTCTCTGAATGTCGATGCCCTGGCCCCAGGGTGCGGGAGGGTTAGCCAGACACTCTCCTGCATTCCCCCTACGAGAGATATCAATGCGCTGCTTCCTCAGGTTCTGGAAGGCAGTGGCCATGACAGTCACTCCATCATATGTGAGTGCTCCAGTGTACTGAGATGTTCCAAAGACACGTACCAAATGAAAAGGGGGAAAAAGACAAAAGAATTTATTCACAACGTTTGGTTTTCGCTTGCCCTGCTGAAAAGACCAGCATAGATGGTCACCAGCATACACTGATGTGTTCTTTAGCTAGTTTAAGTAGCAAGATTTAATTCACCTCTTAAATGCATTAACCAGGCAGGATCGAAATGGAAATTCAAGGTCTTTTCACCAGGGCACACACCTTTTTAAGTCCATCATGAGAGCATTTAAAAGCACATTTTTATTACTAAGACCTTGCTTCACCTTAAGCCTCCTTTTGGGACTTTTCAAGTCTTTACTGTCAAACTCAAGCCAGTCTTGTATTGTTCTGCTGACAGTAGGGTTTGTGTAGTTCATCAGCTGGAAGCCTGTCACATTGGCACCTCCTTTCTTGAATTCTGTGAGATTAAGATCCAAAAATCCCTAAAGGCAAACACATAAAAATCTCCATTTATTCACACATCTTTCAATCCTGCATTAACAGAACAATGTTTCAGGAGTACTCTAATGCAAAAATACGATGCAAATGCAATCCTTTTCTAATATCATAATTGTGTTAGGACATTTTTGGGCTAATAAAATGAGTTAAAAATCTATTACAGTTTCTATTGCAGTTATAAGTCAAATTGAAAAGAAAAGAGTATTCAGTCAAATAGAACACGATATAAACCCAAACCCAAAGTCAAAACACTTTGAAGAGATCTTAGAAAACTGCAAATTAGAAATCTTTATGGCACAGTTATGGTTAGAGTTGTCAATCTAATTACATGAGAGTCGGTGTTAGAGTCATTAGCTCTACCGTGCTACAATACATTCAGTGATATGCATAGACATATATACGTATGCATGCTGGGTAAATATCACAGGATCTGTGTGATAATCTGTGTTAAAGTGTATGTTTGCTTATCTGGGTGACGAACCCATGTGGCGATGAACCCTAGGGGACTCTATAACACAAAGTCTTGCATCCTTTCTGCTTTCATCATAATTGGTTATGGGATGACATCTTTTTTCATCATCGCTGAATTGGATTATGTACTTGGAGTCTTGTTTGGAGGATTTTCTTTTCTACACATCACAGAACCTAATTATACATTTACAATGCTTCCTGTGAAGTCACAGTTCAGTGCTGTGTTACAGTTTCTGTGTCGGCCAGTTATCATATCTATTACTTTATAATAGGAAGTTATTAAAACCATCCTGAAAAAAAAACGAAACTAGAAAACTAAAAATTAAACTAAAATATTAATAAAACATTACCATAGTCCTGAAATAAGTCCATGGTGAAGACTGAAAAGTATGGTCATAGAGTAAAAATTATATAAATTAATAGAAAAAAAAATTAAATAATAATAATTATTCGGTTCAAAATCATATCTAAAGTTAAATTTAAAATGCTTCTTGTGTCAGTCTATAAGTGCTGAATTATTAGTATGCTTTCTGAGCATAGAAGGCCAATGAAAAATGAAAATTAAATAAAATGACATAAAATTTAATTAAATTAATAAAATGTAAAATTTAATTTAAACAAATCAAATTATTACATTAAATTAAATTCAATCAGATTAAATTAAAAGTGATGAAGCGATGTATCATTCCTGCAGTATTCCCAACTGCTTTACTGAAAGGTGGACATGTGCATACACTCCCACACACAAGGATGCAAAAAAGGGCATCTAATGCCTTCCAGAAAGGGTACAAATGCTAATTCAGCCCAGAGGGTAATCTGCAATCTGTCTACATTGTGTGTCGCATTTAAAAGCATGCACATTCCCCAGTCACACAGAAAAAAAGAGCGGAAAAGTAGCCATGCAACGTAAAACACCACCATCAATTTCTCTGATCGTTCTCTTGAGATTCCAGTCAATGTTCAAGAGGTTAATCAACAATACATCTTAAGTAGCCTCAAGGCTCATAGTTCTAAAGGATACAGGATGCTTCACTTACCAGGTTTGCTAGTATGTAATGGTAGTTTTTCAAGTTCTTTTTTTGTGCCGCGATCTGAAAGACAAACGCAACACACATGAGAGCATAAAAGCACATCCATCTCTCTTTCGCCATAGCTAATGGCAGGCCTCTTTCATTTGACGCCAATTAAAGCATAATTTTTAGCCTGGCTCTCTAAATAGCGATGAATAGGTCCCATCATTCAGGACTTAATTGCACACCCTCCCAAGCTCACTGAGTGTGCAATATCTGTGATCAGAAGGGGCAGTCAGAACTATACAAGATGGAAGGGAGGAAAGAAGGATTTGGCATCTGTCACCATAGGAAGTCCAATTATAGGACTTAATGACTACATGTGCATGAAGACCGCAGGAACACCTGTGAACAGCAGCAAGCCTCTGGAAGCACACCGTCAGGGTTAATTGTATCGGATACTGATTTCTGATTATTGGGTTTGGCAGCGCTTTCTTTGAGATCTTGTCTAGATGGTGAATGGTGGGAAAAGTAATTGCCTTGGTGTGCCTGAAGGAGGAATTCATTGTTTGTCAAATCATTCTGGGAAAGACATGACATAACTTTAAGGTGTGCTGAAAAATGATCCAAGAAGACATCTAATGATTCATAATGGAGTCAACATAAAATTTCGGAAAATGAAGGCAGATGCCCCAGAGCCACTTACTGTATTTGGGGTCTATAAGCTTTTAAGAGAATACACTGTGAATTATGAGCTTTTTGACTGTACTTTTTTGACTATAAATCTCTTTAAAAACTAAGAAATGATACAATAAATTGTTAACAAAGGTTACAATAACAATGATACATTTATGTACTAATATGACTCGGGTAACACTTTACTTAAAGCCTTTATGTACTGTATAATGCATTATTAAAGTATTGGTAATGGTATTTGATAATGATAATGTTAATTGATAATGCATTATATAATTATATATATAAGCATTATACTATTGTTTGTGATGTTTTTAATGTATATAACACTTTTATGTAAGGTATAACAATTTATAGATAAGAACTGTAATGCATTACAGATCTGGTTACAATTATTCAGAATTACAATTATTATATCTTAAGGTCCGTTATAAAACATAATTAATGCATTAAAACTAACTTTGTTATACATTATATATAAAGCCTTTATGTTACATGTCACTAAGACTTTTAATGTGTGTGTTAAGACCGTAGATTTTTTAAATGTTAAGATCAAATTCCACATTTGTACATTGTAATGAATTCTTAAGCTTGAATATAGATATAAATAAGCATAAAAATGGAGAGATTTATGGTCATGCTTGATTAAAGGAGGACTTTTCTTTACAGAAGCCCTCACAAAAAAAAAAAGCCAATATCCAGCAAAACTATTTTTTATATTATTTGTTAAATCATTTTGGATATGTAAATATAGGCCTGGAAATCACGATGCATGGCTATTGGAATGCGTAATAATTTCAGCTCAGTCTAACACATTTTCCAATCCATTCCACTTAATTCCACATATTTTCCCTCAAAATCCATGCAGAAAATGTGAACATTTTGTCTGGGGCAGCCTCCTTGTTATGGGTTCACGCAGTAAAAAATACTAATCTTCTTATTAATAACAGTAACGTAAAAAGCATTCACCAAGTTTAAGATGGAGTTGAGTCTCTCTAGTTCACAGTCCAGAATGATCCTGTACTCCTTCTTATTATCCAGATCTTGGATGGCTTTCAGGAACGCTGCTTCTGTCAGGGTGTCAAAGTTTATGGATGTCACCTGCCAGGTCTTCTCAGCGGCAGTGTCCAAGATCTTTTGGAGCACGGTCAGACCTTTAAAAAAAGAAATAAAATAGAAACCTCATATGGCTGTAATTGAATATTCATAATAGGCAGCTGCTTGCATGGATACACATTTGTTTCGGCACAATATGTTGAAGCATCTGTACTTCCAAAAAAACATCTGTATTTTAAGACAGTGACGCAGCTCACAATAGTGATGTACTGTAACATTCTTGGAAGTAAAGTCTCGATTTGGAAAAAACCCACATGCTCTGTTGAGTCACGTACTCCTGAGGAGAAGCTCTGTCTTCACATTCAGCAGGGGGTCTCCACTGTTCTGCTCCAGCTCTGATCAACATCTGCTTTCATATCACTTAGAGTCTCCAGCTTGGAATTATGGACAGCTAAACACTGAACTTCAAATGTTCCTCTTTTCTTCCGCTTATGGTGTTTTTGTAAAGAGGGCAAGTCGAGACGTGTTTGAAGTTGTTTAGTCTGGACACATTTAAAAAAAACCTTAAGCAATCATAATTAAATTAAATATATGAATATGCAACATTTAATTTTTGCACTAAACAGTGCTCTTTCATTACGTATAGCTTGCTTGTGCGTGATTCTCAGCATCATATCCTTTTATATCTTTTTTTGGTCCTCCGATGCTTATTATCTTTTCAAAGAAAACAGAACTTGCCTGTTGTAATCCGGTAGATCAAAAGCTATTGTTTGAACTGTATAGCAATGCTTTTCTAAGAGGAAATTAAATAATGTGGTATTAATGGACATTGCTCTGCTGAGAGCCAGTATTGGATGGCTTGCTGTGAATTTCATTAGAACTGAACAACCTATTTTATTGGATGCCTCTCGCCACGCAGAGACGAGAAGTACTGTATGACTAAGCATGCATTGTTTCAGATCATTTGGCTTTTTCTGATTACCTGCGTGCGCTTTGGTCATGTGATGGCTTGCATATGGAGAGGAACTAATAAAAGAAAGAACGGCTGATTGTTCTTCAAACAGGAACTATCTGTCGACACTGACAGCTTGTTTCCTGTGTAGAAGACGCACTGATATAATTAGTTTAATGAAAGATGATTCGCTCCTCAGTAGCATCTGTATTTTAAGGTGTGTGTTTTCTTAGCTTCCAAAGATTTATTGACTATGAATTAAACAGAATTAATCAAATTCCTCCATTTATTAGACTTGTACCTTGCTCAATGACAAATAAAAGTGTTTCAAATTAAAAAAAGGAAGAAGGTTTTGCATTAATGTTGAACTTACAGTATACAGTAAGTTTTATTATACATTTATGCCATTTTTAACAAAGTTTAAGTTTTGTGAACATTTATGGCAAAAGCATCAAGTAACAAAAATACTTAAAGAATTAATTAAAATATTTATTTTTGGCAGACACAAGTTTTTAAAATAGTACAAATATTTAAATTGCTGCAAATGCATATTTTTTTCTTAAGAAACAGTGTTTTAAGGAATTTCATCCATTTAATGAGAATTTAAAAAATGTAAAGAAAATTATTTTAATTCAGAAATGAAATGTTTTTAAATAGGCAGATTTAAATGTATTAAAATGCTCCTTCATTTTATATTCCAGTTCCTTTAAATGTATCCCTGCCAATAACAAAAAGTAGCAAAATGTCATGCCAATGCAGTGTTTATTCAAAATATTACAGCATTTAAAAGAGCCATTAGTTACATAAATTCTGATCGAAAGTGCTATGTTGTGTTTAAAATAAGATGTGGGTGGTAATGCAGCTCTTATCAACTTCAATTCATCACAATCATGATGACTGAATTAGGTAAGTTCTGTATCAGCCTTCACCTAGAGGAACAGGATCAAAGCCTAAAAACCAAATTATGACACATTTATACAGCGATCAGCATTGGTTACGTTAAACTTACTGGTCAGTATGTTTTAACTTCAAAGACATAGAATCTCAACCAGAGGCAAGTGCCTTCAAAGCAAAACCTAGATCAGCACTGACACCTATAATCACACACATATAAGTGTTTGCGAGCAACCCAAATGTACAGGAACACAAACCACCAACCTCCTAATAAATCCTGACTACAGATTCGGTGGAAAATCAGGCCATGCAAAGTTCAGCAAGTGAGATGTTTCAGCGCAAACTAGCTGGCACTTCTAAATGTGTCAGAAAATGACATAAACTCAAAGAAATTAATCCGAGACAACATTAATAAGCCAATTTATGTATTTAAATGAATTTGCATTTATTGTGAATGCTCGGTTGCACTTTCAGTCGTGGATTTGGCTCATAACTGGTGCTGTCATCACAGTTGCTCGTACATTACGACCCAGTCTCCTAAAAGGATGCTTAGTGTAAAAAAAAACAAAAACATGATTCGTTTTGCTTCACTGTCAAAATATATATCAAAATTGCCTATTTTTGTTAACGCCGTGTCTTTTAAGAAGCTCTTGCATGATTTTTTTTCCAAATGAGGAAAAAAAAGGTCTTTGCATTTGGCAGAGATTCCACTATATCTAGAATTGAGCAGATAGAAACGTTATAAATATAGACACCGATCTTGGCCCACTGCATACTATTAGCATAATACATTAACAATGCATATCATTAACTAAAAACAAGAAGACAATCTAAACTGTATTGTACAAAGAGACTCTTAGGTTTGTCCACATGAAAAATGCTTTCTGCAGGATAATCATTCAAACTTTTTATAATATTCTGAATAATTTACATACTACCTGCATGCCATTTGAAAGGCTTTCATTTGACATCTTTCAGTAAAATAACAGATTAAAGGAGATTTGCTAATTATAGAATGAGTACTTGGATTATTATGCAACAGAAGCCAGAATTAGGTTTGTCATTGAAAGAACGGTGAGGCAGCCGGTGCATTCACTGGCATTCATTAAAAGACTGTGTCAGATTGCCTTTCGAAACGCCTCTACAGCCTTGGCTACACCAACGCTCTACCCTCTCCTGACGCCTGCGTCTCAGCAGCTGTGAAATTGTCTCGTGCCACAGAGCAAACCAGGTTTATCTCTCACCAAGCAGCACTAACCCTGCAGATAAGACGGCGGGAGAGACGGACGGTGCGTTCTGTCCGTCTCCCGTTAGTGTTTTCTTACGCGACTGCGCCGTTGGTGATAAGGCAGGAAAAGCGAAGCAGATGAGTGTAGGGATTGTCTTGGAAGAGCCGAATTGGCTTGCTATCACCTGCTCTTGCTGTGCTTCTCCAAATATCTCACACACAGGAACAAATTGAATTTCCGTCCATCTCCTTTAGAGTCCAACGCAGTGTGTTTTCCTCACTTTCCTGAACAAAGCCTGGCTGTGTGTTTACAGGCCCTAACTCTATTATCTGGGTCTTTGAGGAGATAGCGCACATGCGCCCGGCTCATCATGCTTCAGCACGGTAAACATCTGTGTGAGTTGGCAAGGACAGATTTGGGGGGTTGTGATCACTAAACTGCTGCAAGCTCTACAGATGATGCTCGTCCCATCTGCAATGGCTTTAAGATGTCATCTCTGAACACCTGACAAACGGCGCAGTAAACATTTCAGTGTGAGACCAGGTTATTGTGGCGGTGCTTTTGCATGGTAGTAAAGAAAACCACGACACCTTGCCTGAAACACCTTTTTGCGAATACATATCCATTAGGGATTTGAAGCATTCTAGAAGCTGGACAATTTTTAACATGACGCGTTGCCTTAATATAAAAATGTTGCATGGCAGTTACAACACAGCAGTAAAAAATAATGAAATAAAAGAAAAAATAATAATAATCCGCTGCATTTCTAAAAGTTGGGCTATTTTTACAAGACCTAATGTCTAATATGAGCCACTAACTGATATGTTAACGATACAACTTGCATAAAATCAATCTGTGTACAATTTGATTAACACAAGGAAACAAACAAACATTCTGACAAATTTTATGTCACCATAGACACAGTTATGATTACATCTGCCATGTTCTGTGCGCTTTGGGTTTAATGTGCTACATGACATAAACATTTCTCTCTCACTCACTCACACACGTAGACACACGTGGATACACACACACGAGTTACTTAAAAGGTTTAAAATAACCTAGAGACTGAGTACCCTTGTATCCAGGCAACAGGAGAGCAGTGGGGGCTTCAAGAGGTAGTTGTTGTATTTGTGTGTGGATGAAACACTCAGTGACCTTGTGTTCCTAGTTCACATCTGCATGATATGTAAATCAATAATGTGTGCTTCTTGATAGAGGTTTTAATTTCTCATAAGTTTGTATAATCAAGAGTGGGGGGAGGGGTGTAGACAAATGTAATATTGTGTAGCATGGGGGGGGGTGCTGTTGACGGTGCAGTTATTTGTTATTTGCACATGCTCTCTGTGTTGTTTAAGCGCTGATTCACTAAAGGAATTATGCAAATCAGGTAACAGCACAACTGCTGCCACAAGATCTGTACATCTCTGTGCAGAATCTCTCCACCACTGCAATCCAGATGCCTGAATCAGCTCTTTAAAATGCTTGACTACACCACACATCTGGATATGTGGCTTTTTATGATGATCTTCTCCATTACAGTTTGTGATGAGTAAATCCTGCTATAATCAATAGACAATGTACACAGATACCTCTTTTAAATCCAGTTCTATTTACCAAATGCTTTGGGTGAGCGGTAATGATGTGAAGTTCATTTCAGCAGACAAACAGAGCTGTTCATTTCAAATTTGTATTTTCCTGCCACGGGCTACCTTGGGAACATCATATGGGTTTTTAGATTAGTGCTTTTACTTTAAGAGTAAAGCAAAGTCTGTGCTTAGTAGGTGGGGCTTCTGTGTGGGTTTTTTAAATATGTTAATATATGTTTAAATGGATGCGTAGAATTCGGGTTGTCACAAAATATTGTTAATAAAGAGAAATTAAATTAATTAAAAATTATATTCATATCATTTTAATACTGCACACATTATATTGATATCATGGGAATGCTATACATATTGTAATGTAAATAATCCAGTGCCAGTAACTACCGAGACGAAATCTGATACTCCATCACTGCAGGTGGCCATACTGTGGTTTCTGTCATTAAACAAGAAAGATGGAGACAACGCAGAGTGATTTGTAGCTATTATTGCCACACAAATCTTGTCAAAGAAGACAGATGAAACAGACACTCTTGTTTGCTCGTTTTTTATGGTCTTTTTGTACACCTTTGTACAGTAGGGTTGTCAAAGATGCAATGATGCAATGATTATTGTTACATTTTAATAGTTGTGTCCCAAATGACGAATTATACACTATGCACTTATACATTATGCATTATGTACTCAACCATGTAGTGTATAAGTTATTTAAGGCTATTTTGTAAAGTACTCTTGTTATTTTTGCAGAGTTTTTGTGGCTACTATCACTATTTATACTACAAAACGTCACAGAATACTGAATGAGTATGCACCTAATGACCTAAAGTTTTTGTTAGGCTATCCAATGGAAACCACTAGTGCTTCTGCTTTGTTCATTTAAAATATTGTGGAAAAAGAGAACATTAATGCAGAGGAGAAAACTAAAACCAAGCCACTTAAACACTATTTGTTTCTTGTTGACTTCTATCATCACTGCATGCAGGTCTCACACAAGAACTGCAAGTTTAGAAAGCCATGTAAAATTAATGCAACTTTTTAAAACATGTCTCAAGACTTTATGGCAAGACGTTTTTACTACATTTTGAAAAGTTCTGAGGACATCATGACCAATTTCATAGGCTTTTTTAAGTTGTTAACTAAAATTAGACGCAATTGTTTAGTAAAGAACTGACTGAATGAGTAAAACTGACTATAATTAATAAATACTGGCTAAATTCGCTGGATATCAGAAGACAAAATACTTTTACGAAAAAATGTCAGAAACAACAACCACATGCTTGACGAATTGATAAACCATTGTAGTCCAAATACAGAGGCTTCAGTATTCAGAATTGCGGTCCAACCATGTATAATTTATGTTGTAGAACCAAACATTAAAGTCTCTTCAAGTAACCTGAACCACAATCTTTATTTTACTCACAAATCGAACACTGCTATTCTAAAACCCCTTTAGGAAATTCCCAGGAGAAGCCATGGTGAATTAGTCTTCCGGGTTGGTCTACAAATTGATTTCATGACTGAACAGTTCTATAGCACTGGGTTTTGTGAATAGGGTGCAATTAATAATGAACCTAATTTACATAGAAATGAGACATGTTTGTGCTGAAAATAATGACAATGATTTTTTAAAAATATGTTGCAACTCTAAAGCATTTAGCACCTGGTTAAAATGGATAGCGAGTGATTAACAAATAAGAGTTTTTGTGCAGAAAATACTCCGCACAACATTGACTCAAATGTTAAATGAATTTACTAGCTGGAGATCCGTAAATGACTCCAGCAGGAATGATTTGATGATGCTCTGATAATGATTGGATATGGCAAACATGATGGAGTGCCCCACACACATTTCTCCACTCACGGGAGAAATATAGTGCAGCCAGTGCTCATCCATACTCAAATCGCAAATGAAGATCTTTCAGTGAACTTCAAACAGATTATCAGAACAATCCTGCAGGAATCATGGAGCCATAAGTAAAATTACTACACCCGAGGCACTGGAAATGTCAAAGTATAACCCTATTACAAGCCAAGCAGAGCACCTCAACAGGATTACACCAAGTCATCACGTTTTTCAAACTTTCCCAGCAATATCTTCTAAATCTGCTAAATCACTAAATTATCTGAAGTTCATCTTCGTGACATCCTGAGCGACCTTACGGAGTATTACAACATTTCAGCATGACTGCAACCGCAGTGGCAATGCAGACACAGGAAAAATCATAATAATGAAATATTTACCTCACCCTGAAAAGCCTGTGGCAGCACTACTATAAATTTCTCTTATTGTGTTTTTGAAAAGGCACGTTAGCAGGATAAAAAGCAAACCTGAGTCCGAGCTGTACATGTAGACGAACTTGGTCCACTTGTAGTGCTCGACAAGGGCGATCAGAGCATCCTGGAGCTCAGGTCTCAGCTGGATCACAAACTGGTTGTTGGTATCGATGGGGAAGCTGGGCGTGACGAAGCACACGTGCAGAGCGCCACAGAACGACATCAGCATGTTCATGGTCTTCCTGTCATACAGGCCGATGATGGCGTACACTCCTTTGGAAAACTGGGAACAAACTGAGAAAAGTACAGGAGAAATGTAAGGTTAATATAATGACATTCAATTTGCATTATAAAATACAATTCCACTTTAACAATAATCAGCTAATATGCTAATAAGCTACTAGTTATAGTGAGAATTGATCCTTAAACGTTTCATAAGGTCATAAAGGCTTCATAACACTAGGCCTAGTTTTTATCTAATGTGGTCATTTAAGATATTTCTAACTATTACTATTATAATAAACATATATTATAATAAACTCAGGGTAAATATTTTCCAGAAAATGTTTTAAAAACTAGCTGTGGCTTTACAGTAACAACATCATTTTTTATGCTATTTTTTACTTTTTTTTTTTTTAAATGTCCATAATATTTTTCTTACACACTTGTGTTTCGAATAGTTACACTTTTATCTTGATAGTAAGTCTTAAAAAGTAATAATTACTTTAAAATATATAAAACTATAAAACAATAGGAAAAGTTTAGGAAGGTCCTTCACAAACAGGATGGTTGCATCAATGATATTGCATTAAAATGTTTAAAAAAAATCCCTGAGAGAAAAAAAAGAAAAGAAAATTAATCTTTTTTTTTAAGGATGTTTAGGTACTGATGCTGATGCAATTACAACAACCCAGAATAAAACATCAGCTCACTAACAATATAAAACTTTTTTAAACACTCATTGGCACAAATTTTCAATCAATATTCAGGGATGACAGAAGAAAGCAAGTGCTGGGTAGTCAATACGTTATCTAAAATTCTGTCATGATCACCCCCAAAGCACTTCCTCCAGAAAAACAAGACCTCAATACGTCTTGCCCTGCATTCTTCTTTGTAATTACAGTGACAGTGAAACCTCCACCCACCAATCATCTCTGCTCCAGCCCCCTCACAGCCGGCTAAACCCCATGTGCTTAAGAAGCACATGGCAATTGATTTTTATTGCAATACTCCAGAAGGGGGCCTGTTTCATGTATTTGCGAGCCCTTTGTTGCAAACAGTGTCCAATCTGGGTTTCCTCAAGCAGAAAAGCACCAAAACACCCCAGAAACACTGAAATAATGCATTTTCACCTGAACTCCAAACTGTATCCTACCTCATTCCCTTCACTTTTATTCTGTAATTTTATAAATGCCCCTCTGGGACATTTCACTGCTCCACTGTCTTTTTTTAAAAAAAACTTCCATATTGCATACATTAATAATAATGCAGGCATTTTTATATGTAATTATAGCGCATTTGTAATAAAACACCATATGAGAGCCTCATTTACCATAAATTTCAATCTCAGCAGCTAAAATTCCAAAGTGTTTTCAAGCTAAGACCTTCCATTCGTTCCAGCTAATGTATAATTCCAGGGGAGATTCGTACCATTTGCATTCAGACATGTTGGTTCCCTGGGGCTTTGAGCATGTGAATGAGAGATGTGCCACAGTTGTGACATACTTCAGCTCCAAATCTTCCCTTCGGGCGAGCAAACTTTCAAACCAGACTCAGAAAACAACTCCGATAGCAGATAGCTTTCTCCGCTTCTCATCTACTACAGTCGGCACTATTTAAGTCTTAATAATCACCCTCATTGTCCCCTCCACAGCACTGATAGTGAGGATTGACAAATGTACTGTCGCTCGTTGATGCTTATCTTTTAAAAGAGGCGATAAAGAGGCGATGCAATGCTACACAATGCATTTATCTCAATCATTTGGAAAGATAACGCAAGATTTCTGCGTGCACATCTCCTTTATCAGCGTTCTTCATGCCTACCGCAGATAAAAGGAGGAGGGAAACCGCAAATAATTTTTTATGCGGTGCTGGCTGGAAGGAGTATCAGGGTTTGAATCTCGGTGTTGGGGTATAGAGAGCGTGTGTATGAATGTATAGTTGGGGGATGGGGGAGGAGAAAACAAGTTTCCTGCCAGCGGTGATCTCCACCATGCTGAAAGATGTTTGTGACAGGTGGGTCCAGTGTGAGTGATCTCGTCTGATCTTCAGTCACTGCACTGAAGATGAGAGGAGCTCCACTGCATCAATCTGTTCCAGCAGCCTCTGTTCTCCTTGCCTTTGGTTATTGAGCGGCTGAGGTAAAAAGCTTGTTTGAACTGATGTGCAGTCCTGTGACATGGCTGAGAAACCAAAATGTTGACAGGAGGCATTTATGCCAGCCATGGTCAATCAGAGATGAGGATTGTACTGGTGATGTTTTGACTGCGATGTGCTGCACTGTAACTGTATGAAAGGATTGTTTACCTAAAAATGTACATTTTGTCATTAGTAACTCACCCTCATGTCATTCTGACCCTTTATTTCTAGTATGAAACCCAAAAGAGACCTTTTAGGCAGAACAACCAACCTTCTGTTTTTCTTAGAAAAGCAGTGGATGGTTATTTTTACTGACAAGCTCCCAAAAGGATAAAAATAAAGCACCATATAAGTGGTCCATATGACTCATGCACTATATTCCAAGTCGACTAAAGGCATACTATAGACTGTAAAAAGTGCAACTGGCAATTGTTACCTTATTTCTACCTGATCTGATACTTAAAAATTGCTTTGTTGTTGTAGTCAGTTTGATTCATATTAAAAATATAAATCACAAGCAGTTTTTTTTACAGTATTTACAGTACGTTTGTGTTACAACACCAGAATTTAACCTGTCGTTTATAACCTAATTCATTTAATTAATAAAAACGGCATCTTTGGATGTACTGTGTCAGGTTTAACATCAAAAATATTGGCACACACATCAAATTTGAGAACGATTATCTGCAGCAACACAACGGCTTTCTATAAAATCTGTCTTCAGAAGAATATTAAAACTAAATTAAAATTGTTGTGATGGTAAGATTTTTACGGTTTTGAAAAAACTATCTCATGCAAACATGTAAAGAAATTAAAATAGCTCTAGTAATATTGTGAAATAGCCCTGACAGCAATTTGTAGATATTTTATGAGGTGGATAATTTGTACAAATTCGTACTACCTCAATTTATACTTATTTCTGGAGGTGACTAATTCGTATTATTTTGTGCAATCTGTCTACAAATTCATAACAAATTGTGCAACTCGTAAAATAGTATGAATTTGTACAAATTACCTGCATCTACTGTAGGGGTGTAGAAAAATTGCACAAAATAATATGAATTAGTCACCTCATAAAACAACTATAAATTGTTCACAAGATAGTGTTGATGCTTCACAAATCAATCTAATTTGCTGATCAGATGCTTAAAAAATATTTATTGTTATAAAAAACTGCTGTGCTGCTAATGTTTTTTGTGGTAACTAATATTTGATCTTTTTTTCAATAAAATAGAAAATAGAAATCTTCTTTTAAAAGTATAAATGTCTTTACTGTCAATTACTGTCCAAAATTACTGACCCCAAGGTCTTCAGCACTAGTATGGAAAGTGGTGGATCACTTTTATGGTGCTGTTTGTAAATCAGTTTAATTCATGGTTATTTGTATAGCTCTTTTCACGATACGCATCATTGCCAAGCAACTTCACACGAAATAAATGAATGTAATAAAATCATGATGATGTGAGCAATTGCTAAACCACAAGAAACCACAACGGCACCCCCCTCACAATGCACGTTGACTGGCGCAGAGCAAGCGAGCATTTGCATTTCTTTCCTATGGGAGTTCAGCTTCACGCTTCTGCGGAAAAAGCCTTGATAGCGGCTAAGTTCAGAGATGTTCAACTTTATGCAAATAGCAAGTGAAAAATGGCAGGTGGCAGCCAGTACCTGTGAGAAGCAGGTATGACATCTGTCATGAGTTTTTGAAATATGGTGACTGTGCTTGCATTTCTGCTGGGTTAAGCGCTTAAATCATATCGTTTCACATGCTGGACATATTAAAGTTGTTTGGGCATGTATTTAATTGGCTGGCCTTTGAAGGGTTAAATATTAAATAAAATTATATTTTATTTTTACTTTGGGCATTCGGAAACGTTTCCATATTTCCAAACTGCACTTTATAAAGAAAATAATATAACATTAGGGTTGAAATGACATGGGAATGAGCCAATGGCAAAATTTTAATTTCGGGGTGAACCTTTCCTTACAAAATGATGAAAATGTGGCAGCTCGTTGTCGAATCCTGTAGCATTAGGGCCCAGCGTTTTACTCTGCAAGAAAATACCTAGATCATTTCAGAGATTACAGCCAAGCGGGCTCTTTTTGTCACCTAACAGAATCTGATTTTGTCCCTGGTGTCCTCTAAGCAGCTTGTAGCCTCAGTCTTTGCAAGATGATATATCTGATAAGGTACATTTTTATCACTGTATCATTCCAGCCGAGTGAAGGTCGGGGAGCATGTAGCCCCATAGGCACATATCCTGAAATCACCACAGCTAACATCAGCCCGCCTGTGCCATTCCCTCTGAACCGCGTCCAGTTCCTAACGGCTAATGATGCTAATGCCATACCCGTCATCTATAATCAAACATGATGTTGTTTACTGGTATTAAAAAAGCATTCGTATTTCACAATGCATTTAAATGCAGTTTTGCAGGTGAAGCTAACGTGGCTGTGTGAGCTATCCTTGGCAATCTTTTTTGGATATTCAGGCTAGCTACCACATCAAGGCACTCGCTGTCTTTAAAGTCTTCCATTACTTCTATAGAAAGCTTCAAATTAAAGCAACCACACAGGTAAAAGCTCTTCAGCGGTCTATGTGAGTTCCACAGGGAAGACACACAAAACAGTGTTTGTTCCTGAACTCGCTCTGACGAGAGCTTCAATGGGTCTCTTTGGAGCCCGCCTGATTGACATGCTGTGGACATTTGGCCCGACTGCATGTCAACGTGATGAAAGGACTGATACGTGCTGAAAGGAGGACCACAGGACTAATGCCAAGAACAGACTGTCATAAAGGCTTGCGATATGGCAAAAGCAGAAACAAATTCTTAGAATAATTCATGTATGGGAGAAAATGTATCTGTCCTACTCACAATAGATAAAAGCCCGAATGCCAGGTTGAAAATTACGTGATGATGGGGATTTATTCAACTAGAAAGGCATGAGGAGAAACACTCGTCGCCATCATGACATGACTCTGACTGGTTATTTCAACTGTCACTAGGAGGTCCACGTAACTGCATGTAGCTCACTATTCATCAGCGCAACTGACAACTTCAACTTCGACATTACATCAAAGGTGCATGCAATTCATCAGCATTAATATTGTATAGCCATTTTCATAATGTTGTGTATGAAAACATCTAATTCTGATAAACTGTTTACCGTCAAATACTGTGATGCATTTCAAACGAAGGCTGAAATGTAGCACTGCTTAAAAGAGGGATAGTTTGAAAATTACATTTTTGTCATCACTTATCCTCAAACCTGTGTGACTTCCCTCTGCTGAACACAAACAAGATATTTTGGGAATTATTTACCTTACAAAACAAGTAATCTGGTTCTAATCTACGTATATTGGAACTCATTGACTTTTATTTTATAACATTTTGCAAAAATGTAATCTAAAATGACATGAGTGCAAGTAAATGATGAGCTACCATTCCCCTTCTTAAACACTCTACATCATGGGACCTATAAGTGAGTGTTAATTTCTGTAGGTGTATAATCCCATAAGCACTTCCACTATTCAACTTGCCGTTTCTGGGGAAATTATCACTATATAGGAAAACGTATGCTACGATCCGTCCACTGTGGTCTAATCTTAACACTCTATTCCTCTCGATATAACACTGTACAGTGTCTTGCCATGTTAGGTAAAGCCCACAATTATCAGAACAGGTTAAACTCTTCATCATATGGTAATTTGGGGAACAATTTTCTTTCTCAGAAGAACACATGTCCTGTTCCAACTAAATATTGTCAGTTTCCTCCTACATAAGTGTATGTTTCACTATAACTCCTTTTGTGGCTCTGCTCCCACATACATACATACATAAAACCCCCTGAAAATAATCACTTTGGCTATGATGCAATGAATAATAGATTAAATGAATCTATTTGAGTCGTGCTAAACGGTTACTGTAGCTCTTCAGAGTCAAGGCAACTTCAGTAACCAGTTCAGGCACATAGCTAGAGTCTGTACTGTTGTGTGTGCCATTTCTGCCATACATGTCATCTATTTTACTAAGTATAATAAATACGATAACAGGTGATGATTTGCAGAAAGTGTCGAAATGCCAATTACATTTGTTATACAAAGAAGTACATATCTCATGAGTAAAATACGACAAAGTCTGCTTTGCTCCTATCAGATGCTTTAAAAAAAACAACAGTAACATACAGTATGAAGTGAACATCCAAACATCTGATCTGGTTTGCAGCAGTAAATACAGCAACATATGTTCAGAAATGCATGAGACCACATTGCATTTGTAGTGTAGACATTACTCTGTCCTGATGTAATCCCAGACAACAAGGACCACCTATTTCTGTCAATCAGCATTTGCACTAAAACAGGTTCTTAGCCCCGTTCCTGGAAATTGTTGTGGGTGTGAAATGGAGGGGGCTAAAGAAACACGGTTGAGAGCCACTGCATTAAAGCTAGAGTTGGTTAGAGGCTCTTTAAAGGAAACCGACCATCTGAACCCCCTCGAAATCCAATCACAAATGACTCACAGGAGACTCATCTGAGTTGCAAGCTAATACCAGGTGTAAACAGTTTTCAGTCTCAGTTGACCACTTATGATCAGTTCACTCAAGATGGAAATACCTAAAGAAAGCTTAAAACAGCATCATTGTGGAAATAAGCACATTATAAACAAGCTGTTTTTTTCATCCATTGCTGTTTATTAAGCATCAATGGCATTTTTTTTATTTAGACGCACACAAAATGTACTCACGCTCACAAAATGCAGGATGTAGATGAACAGATTTGTGGCATTTTTTCGGCATTTTATCACTTGCTCACCAATGGATCCTGTGCATTGCATGGGCGTCATCAGAACGCTGATAAAACAACTGATAAACGAATCCACAAGTTATCCACATGACTCCAGTCCATCAACTACCATTTAAGTCTCAGAAACAAATCCATCATTAAGGCAATGCTTTGTCCATTTTAAAATGAGAAAAGTCCATCCGCTGTTGTAGATCTGCTTTGGACAGTTTATGCTTGTAAACGGGTGCTTGATCTTTGCATATTCTCTCCTGAATCAGATGAGACGACCTTTGGACAGAGCAGTATTATGGATAGAAGACTTTAGCTGGGAGCAAATGTTTTTAAGTCACAAAAGTCTTCATGATGATTTTGCTTATTGTCTAGACTACTTGAAGATTATTTGTCAGCCATTTGGACTCTCATTCCGACGGCACCCATTCACTCCAGAGGATTGAGCAAGTGATGTAATGCTAGATTTCTCCAAATCTGTTCCAGTGAAGATACAAACTCAACTACTGTATATTTTGGATGGTTTGAGGGTGAGCAATATTTCAGCAAATTTTAATTTTCTGGTGAACTTTAACCTAAACGCCATTGATTAGCCATTCAATTATTTGCCAAAAAATATTCACATTTGCTTGAAATTATAAGCTCACTCTGTACTACTGTACTAATATTATAACTATATCATTTTAACAAACCAAAGCACGTCTGAAGACACAGTTCTCATGAACATATCAATCAAGCAACAAAAACACTGATTTTCTTTGTTGTTTCTTCATTGTTTTCTAGTTCTGGTTCGTTCCTCCAGCAAAAGACAAAAACGATCAAATTATAATCAAAGTGAATTTTGTTACACCTCTTGACACACAAACTGCTCTAGTGATCTCAGGTTTTGTTCTGGGAAGGTGTATGTAGCGATTAGAGGATAAGACAGCAGCCATGCACAATCGGCCTGATGAGCGAACTCTCTGCAGATGCAATTAGCTCCATATAATTACTTTCACACTTCCCTGTGACAAGAACCTACAGACTTACTCAGCCCTTACTTGTGTGTTAAACTTTCTTTTGATAACCTCCCTCTAATAAGACCCTCTTCGGTGTCACCCTATAAAAATGCCCTAAGGAGTCCCCTAAAATGGAAAACATCGCTGCAGCCCCAGTTTCTCTGCTCAGCCTCCAGTAAACAGCCTACTCTGCTTTGAGGCACTGAGACTCACTTAAAAGGGCACCACTGATGTGTACATGAGAGAGGTTTGTCACACGCACTCATCTGGGAAAGACTGTAGCACATATGAACTTTTCAGGATGATCAGTCTACTGTGCTAGTGTCGAAATATCACAAACATCTGAAATCTCTTCTCTTCATCAAAAGCTGATTGCATGCTAAGCATTGTACAGTGTAGTACATCACTGGCAGGGTTGAACACAAACATGGAAAGGTTGTCTGTGTCAATCTCAGACATCAAAGGGCAACATTTGTGACTGACAGCCAGCTGAGCTAGGGATGAGGTTGTTTTCTCTGCTCGGCTCGTCTAAAAATGTTCACATTTGCAATGTAAAGGATGCAGTTTTATATTCTATCCCATGACAGAAAATATGCTGTCGAATCTGTAAATACACTGTGAAAAAAACATGTTAAATGTACTGTGGTGCCATACATTTACAGAAAAAGGTTGTAATGTTGCTTCAGGCAGCGTTTCAACAGCTCCAGAAAAACCTAAAAAGACTAGAAATAATAGCGCAGCAATAAACAACATAAAATGCACATCCTTATAACAAAGATGCACTATTTGAATAGAATAATCTAAATAATATATTTAATTTTAAAAGTAAATGTATTGGCTTGCTAAATATAATTTTGTTTTGCACCATAAAAAATATGATACTTTATGCAAAAAATAAAATACAGCATAATTAGTCTTGTTAAACCTATATTTTAACTGTAATTTTTAATTACAATTTTTAAAAAATGTATTTATTGCATGTAAAATGCATAATCTATTTTGTAAACAGACACGTGGCCATGAAGGGAGTGAAATTAAACAAACCACTGTGGTAAAAGATGGATTTGTAAATGTGAAAACACACCACTGTCAAATTCAATCTTAGGTATTCTAGGACATTTTGCCAGCTTTGCAGTTCCACCTGACATCTTGACGTTATTCTTGACAGTAATCCAGCAGGGCTTAAGACTGTACGAGTGAAGGCACGTTTACAGCAACAAAATGTCTGAGGTTCTCCTACTTCGCTAAGCTTAGACTGTTTCACTGGCATAAATCATCATGTGCGGAGTCGTACAGAAATCCAGCAAAGCAACAAGCGTGATGGAAACAGGTCGTGCGCACTGCAGAGGTTTGGTTTTGGGAACAGTAACAGACTTCTGAGAGATACATTAATACAGAACTTACAGGCGTATGTCATGGCAAAGCTGCTCCCCGTGTCCACCATGTCCACTTGTGGTACCAGTTTAGGAACATCATTGTGTTGAGAGAGCGCGAAACGGAACACGTCGTATTCATGGGAGTCGGTTGGAAACAAACCTCCTGTCGAGATTACAATAAAGTCTTTGAGGAACAATTACACGTATATGGAATATTTAAAGCCAAAAGGCTAACTGTACCTCATCCTGTTCGACGGAAACTTTAAATCACCGTCAGGACAACAATAACCGCTGAGTACTCACCTATGTTGATGTTACTTGGGAAACTTGAACATGAACACAACCCAAGCAAACCGGTTAAGAGTAAGACGAAGCTTTTCCACATATTTCCGTTTGCATTTGAGAAACTGACAAAAAGCCAAATGCCAAACATATATATATGTATATAAATATATATATATATATCCCAAAGTCTTTGTCTCTTCACTCACACTGAGCCCATAGCGGTAACACAGAGCCAGCAGAGCGCAGTGAATCCCAGTCAGTCCTGTTGGTAATACCGGTGGGTGACTGAATAAGCGTGTCTCTGACAGCCCTACTTACAATGAACACACTCTCTGTAGTGTCAGCAGGAGAAAGAAAGCGCAAATCCTGATCGCTTCCTTAACACCATCACCGCGCGCTCCCGGTAGGTAGTTACTCTACGCAGAGTAGAAGAGCAAATGACTGGGTAAACTTGAAGCCGTGCGCAGACTGTACCATTTTACAGCTGCTTGATTTCTCCAATTGTTATGCTATGGAGCTAGAAAATGTACATTACCTACATAAAATATCTACATTAAGAGCATTAAATGAAAGCGTTAAGTCTAATTAACAGTTAAAAGCTTATGAGCAACATGAAATTAAGAGGGACGGTTGATGCAAACATCAAGAAAACAAACACAGTGATTTAAACACAGCATCTTTTTCTGTATATGGGTCAATGACAAATATAAATATATGAGACAAAAGGTATAAAAACGCTCAAGTTATTTCATGTTCAAGAAAAAAGTGTAGAATATTTGAATTACAAAAATAAAGAAAAAAATTATTTGTCAATGTCAAATAGCCTAGCCATCAAAATGAAACATACTAAAATATTTTCATTACACATGATTTTACACACCATAATCAGGTTGTGTCAACATATTTTTGTATTTCAGCATATTTCTGTTACAGAAATTAATGAAACTAAAATGGGAAAACGCCTAATATTATGCATCTTATGCTTAAATAATGATACATTTGTTTTAAATCTAGTTTTATTAACATGCATTCTATCGTATACAAACATGCAGTTTTTCTGAGTTTAGTTAACTGAGTTTAGTAGAAAATTAGAAACACACATCATCAATTAGGTCATCAGAATGATGTCACACAGTCCCAATGCCTGATGTTTAATGTCTGATGTTTAAAGTAAAATACTCAAGTTCAAGGTCAATTGCTTTAAGGTTCACTCACTCTCAGCCTTGAATAATAACCCTGACCCAACATTTCTTTTCACGAAACCTATTTTCTTTTGGAATCTTTTGGAGTTCATAAAACACTCATAAAATGAAACTATGATATGAAACCTAAAAATCTAAGATTTGTATCAATAATTGCACAGAATATAGCAGAGCATGGCACAGATTGCACCTAAACTATTCCATGAATTAATAAATGATAAATGCACATTGTATTCACATCTATATTACATGTACTAGAATGTATTGCAAACTGAAACTGTCAGCACTATCTGAATTAAGGCTTTTCATGCTCTAGAAGTGAATTGCATGAATAAAAACTATCACATACAATACAGTACATGATTTTATATAGGCTAAATACATTTTATTTTGGTTGTGATGATCAATGGTTGTGCAGCTCTAAGTTGTTACTACATCTTTTATCTATATTTACTATTCATAGTTTTCCAAGTGCTCTTAAAACTACAACAGTTCAATATAATCATAAAAATGGGCTGAATATGAGTGCTGTCCATGCACTGAGATTAGATTACATTAACAGTGACATAGCCCTATATAATTAAGACGGCACAAATGACTTCATCAATTTCAGGATGTAATGACATTAACATCCATGACATGAACCAATTACAGTGTGCTGGAGCTCCAGTCCCCCTTGACGTAGCAACAGAAGGAGGAACTTCACTACTACATGGTTTACTGTTTTGCACTGGCAAGTGCCAAGAAAATGCCTTATGGGAATCAGGAACATGAGTTGCCGCAAGTTAGCTGAAACAAAAAAAGAATGAATAATTGAATATCCATAAATAAAACATTAATGTTGTAAATAAAATAAGTAAGGTTTGCTTAAGTGCATGTTATGCAGTTTCTAAACTGGGTGGCTTCAGAATTTAAT
>JAUMHR010000031.1:3798651-3809120 GCA_032361145.1 Enteromius fasciolatus
CTTATTCAGATATGCAGCAAAAACAGACTTGATATTGTGTTGCCATTTTGTGCTTTCTACAGACCCCAACCTTTAAATGCATGGGTACACACACTCACACACACACATGCACAAAAAGTTGTTTGGGCAGGTTTTAGCACTTTGAGATGGACAAAGTCATCATAGTGATGAATCAGCTCTTTTTGTCCAGTAAATCTTAATGAGTTGTTTATATAGCTCTCCAGTCACTAATATAGTGCAAATTTCTTCTTGTGACCACATGTAATGAGAGTTTCTATACACATAATCACCCAGCTGAGCTGTTTACCGGCCTTCATTATGAATTTCCCACCATGAGTCTTTCATCTTCATCAATGTTGACCCATGAGAAAGCCAGAAGTCCCTTTTTGGGTAAACAGGATGAACAGATAAGCAGCGTCTCTGATCTTAACAAGTCATTAATTAAAAAATAATTGTTCTGAATTTTTAGGAAAAATAAAAATGTATAATAAGAACATGCAGAATTTTTTACATCTAATAACGATTAGATTCGTTTTATGGGTTATTGCATGTTAAAGCAAAGGCCAGTTTTGTATGATGATGGACAGACCTGTGTCAAAAATTTTCCAGATATAAGTATATAATACTGTGTCCACATGTTATGGCACTGTGTATTATTCACCCAATGTATTATTCACTATGAGTGAGGAAACGTTCAGGAGAGTACAAAGGTACCCAACTTCAAAAGCCCAGCCATTCCCAGCATGCAATTCCTAAGAAGGGATGGACATTTCCAAACTGAGGAATTCAGACAGCTCTGGACTATTAAAAAATATTAATTGCCATGCATATATAATGGTAAAACAGTGCCTTTGATGTGAAAATAGTACATCAAACCTGTTTTGAGAAAGTCAAATAATAAGAAATAGATCTTTAAGCTACCAGATGGAAAGAATGCGTCTTGCCGTCTTTTATATTTATTCCTCAAAGCCTGTCTGAGCCCAAGTAGTTTTTTTGTGAAATTATAACCTCTGTGGAGCGATGTGTGGGATATTTCAACTCAGCACAGCTTTTACTGTAAGAGAAATACAACTTATCATCATTGAGGGTAACACACAGAGGAGTGTAATCAATTAAAGCACTCTAATGCACTTCTTTGGCAAAAACCATTCACAGTCAAGGACTTTTGCTGCATAATTCTCCAGCCAACTTATTTTCTGTCATCGTTTTTTTTGTTTATGACGGCTGTGTGTCCACACAAATCTCCTCCAAAATGACCGTTCAGGACTTTCAAACACGTTGTCTCCTTCATTAACATGCAAAATTCAAATGTACAGATCTGACTTGCAAATGCTGCCATTTACATTCCCTAGTGTGACCAACATCAGAGTCATGTTTAAACAGCAAGTACAACTACAAAGGAAGCTCCCATTACAAAATATTCAAAGGTAAAATGAAGCAAGAATAGCGGTGAAGGTCATTATCATGTTCTGCTTGATTTAATCTAATGTATCTCTTTAGTGCGCTGCCAAACAGCAAGCAAACTTTCATCAGAAGTCATCAAGTAGATTATATTTTAAAACAAGAGCTAAAAAGAGAAAAAAAATGCTTTACTAGCTATTTAAGTAAAAAAATAATAATATTCTAAAAATAATAAATCTAAAAACAATCGTTAAATGTTACAACTGTATTTAGGTGTCACAACATAACATATGAAAATTTTATATTAGTACTTTATTTTGATTTGATTACATTCAAATCCTTATTTTAAGGATTTTAATCAGTGTTATTGTTAACAAAAACTATTAAAATATTACATTAGATGAAAAATTTACACTTAGGAAAATCCAAGAAGTTTTGGTTCTGAAGTCAATCTGAAATAATAAATAACTGAAATAAATAAAATTAAATTAAAGAGTAAATCTAATGGAAAACAAAAGTTTATGTCTACAAAATATGTGTGTGTACTGTGTATATAAACACACACACATATGTATATAAATTTTTTTAAATATGTATGGTATGTATATGGGAACACTTGTATATGATGTATATTGTGAATAAATATGAATATTTTACATATAAATCTTACATTTGTCTCCTTAATATACACTTGAATGTGTGTTTATTTATATATACATAATAAATATACAAAAATGACAAACACAGGGATAAAAATTGCAAAAATTTATAAATATTAAAAATAAAAATTGCTAATAAATATATTTCTATTATTATAACTGTATGTATGTATAAATATATTTTAAAATAGTGTGCATTAGATTATGGCAAATATAACATGAAAAACATGAAATATGAAAAGATGACATGAAATATGAAAAACATGAAATATGAAAAATGTTTATTAATATTCAAATTTTCAAATTTGGGAAATGCAATACCTCGGTGATGTGCTTATCTGTTTACATGACGCAGAGACAGAGGAAGTGACGGATGGAGCTTCCTATTCTGAGTCACCAGCCGTTCTTAACCTATTGCCCCCTCCACTTTCTCTGTTTGTACATCTACTATGTGCTCTATATTCTCCATAGAGCATCAATGCTCGGTTGACTAACAGGATTTCAGAGTCTGTCCAAAGCTGATGTGTGTGCATTTCTCCTTCAGGTGAAATGTAAGGAATCGTAATCGAGAAACTGTCTGGGAAAGCATTTCCACAGCAAGAAAGTGCCGCACATGCAGAACACCACTACCTCATAAACCCACTGGGAGCCTCGTGGAGCTCTGAACACTCAAACATGAAAAAAACCCATCTATGAGTCCTCCTGCTAGCCTTGCATTGTGTTTCAACCAGTCTCGACTACTTTTAAAAAAGCCTTAGGTAAGAGCAGTACAACACTAGGATGCAACACAACAACTCTTTTACAAAATACAGGCACTTCTCTTATTTGCATAAGATGGAGATTTTTCTAAATGCACCTAACAGTGACTAAATAATTATTTACTAGGGCTTTTCCTCAGGCAATTCAATTCGCTTCTCAAACTAGCTTTGAATTTTATATCCATTTTCTTTTTTTCTGTCTTGCATCTCATTTTACATGCATGAGTCTTACAGAGCCCTAATACTATTTTATTATCACTGGGATACATTTATTTGTATTAATATTTTTTCAAGTTTATATTTTTGTTGTTTTTATTGGCTTTTGTTTTTTATGTCTACTTAATTTTTATTTACATATTAGTTTTAGTTGCTTTAGTACATTAAGATAAACTAAATGGAAATGAGAAATGTTGTCTCGGCAACTCGTTTTTTGTTGTTGTTGTTGTTTGTTTGTTTCAGATTTTTTCAAATTTTATTATGGTTTTGATTTTTTTGTTAACAATAATAACCATGGAAACTACAGCTACAAAATATAATAAGTTAATAACACTTTTCATTTCACAAACAAAAACTGACTAGGACTGACTTACTGTAGATGATCTCTCACTGTCATTAATGTATATTAATATATATTTATGTTCCAAAAAAACTAAACTGCTATACAGAATATATCTCTAAATTCAAAACCATAGCATACTTTACCCATACTATTTTTATCATAGCGTTCTAAAGCAGAAGTCGACAAGATTATGCTAGTACACGGTTCTGAATTCCGCACACATGTCAAATACACTGGAAGCTGTTTTGGATAAAACCATTTGACAAACGTAAAAACTATTTAAAGAAAGTAAAAGTCCATTAGCTCCCGGAGTGGGCTAAGTATTAGAAACACATGAAACGGTTTCGCAGTTTGGGCTTCTGGCACATGCTAATCTTATGCGATTAGCATTCTCACAGCATAAGCCACCTGAAACCCGGCTGAAATTTCAGATTAAGAAGTTCAGCGGGTCCTCAGGCAGAAAGTTCCTGGAGCCGAGTCAGCTCTCAGTCCCTTGCGTCAAGCCAATGATAGAAAGTCAGAAATAGTGGAATCATAACAGGAAATGGAACATCTGCTGACAGCATGACACATCTTCATCACCAACCCTCAGAAAATCTGTCCGTGGAGAAGTGAAAACTAAAAAGAGGACAGCGACGCTCTCGACAGCCAAAAAGATCATGGAAAAGAGATGGAAAGATGAAGTCCAAAGGCTGCCAAAAACCATCCAAACGCTATTTTTGATGAAAAAAAAAAAGACAAATAACCCCCGAGACGGCGTTCTGATGGCTTTCCCACGTTTTATTTTAGAAGTGTTAGAGCACTGCTCACAGATGGAGAGGAGCTCCCTGTGTTTTTTGTGTCAGGAGACGTGATGTCGCTCTGAAACATCTCTTGACATGACGGAATGAGTAATGGGTTCCTGTGCTGCCCCTTCCTTTAATCCATATTTAGCCTTACATTTGCAGACTATATGCCACGGTGCTGTTCGCTTTCACAGTTAATGCTCATTTAAGCCCACTGGGACTTCTCCACCTGCAAACATTCTGCTAAACGCATGTGACTGAGAATCAAGGAGTTTTATGGCCTAGTTAAATGTTTAGAGAGGCGCTGATGTTAAAATTCACTGTTATCTGCTATTCACATGTGAATGTGAATATGAAATTCTTATAAAAATTTCAAAAATAATTACAAACTCATTTTGTGTCAATCATGTTTACACACTGCCTTTACAAACTTTTGTCCATTATAAAAAATGTACTATATAATAAAAATGTAATATTAAAATTCTGTACAGTCTTGGTAAAAATAAATTAAAAATAAAATACTAAACAATTACAAATCATTTTGAAAGAGACAAGTAAATTTAGGAATCACAAAATGGTTTATATGTTGTTGTTGTTGTTTTGCTAAAGGTTACCTTTAGAAGTCTTGAATTTAAAGATTAGCTCAAGCGAGAATTTTATGATGACAGACACAATAAATGAATGAAAATCTGCTGAAAATGTAAATTTAGTATCATCGTTTGCTCAGCAGCGGATCCATAGAAGTGAATGGGTGCCGTCAAAATAAGAGTCCAAACAACTGATAAAAAAGATCCATATTATTCCAGTCTATCAGGTAACATCTACATATTC
Source organism: Enteromius fasciolatus (assembly GCA_032361145.1). NCBI lineage: Eukaryota > Metazoa > Chordata > Actinopteri > Cypriniformes > Cyprinidae > Enteromius > Enteromius fasciolatus. Next base: position 3,803,645 of record JAUMHR010000031.1, read on the forward strand.
TAGCTGATAAAAAACATAGATTTCTTGAAAAAATGTAAATTTTTGGGTGAACAATAGCTGTGTTATAATAAAACTCTCTAATGCTGGCCAGTAACCTATATTAACATATTGGGCATCTCTATGCATGGTCTATAAAAAACCTCTTTAAAGAGAGCTGAAGAGGTAGTGTGACAAATTGATATCTCAGTTATTTGACATTTTAGCCAACACCATATGTGCTACAAGGAGTCAAACAGGTGGGTGAGGTTAACCAGATAACCCAATTAACAAATATCCAAAAGCCATGAAGCACAACACACTTTGCTATGTAAAAGTGTGCTATGTATATATGCTATACTACACTGTAATGTCATATGGACATTATGAATGTTCATCATAAACATCCTTCTTGACAGCAGTTGTCAAGCTTTGTTTTTCAAGAAACAACAAAGAGGATATATGCACAGATACAGAACGATTGCATAACTTGCTTTCTATTCTATACGTATTATTCTGGCAACAATAGAGAATGCAGTATGTCCTTTCTGCACTCCAAAAACAGCTCAAAAGAGTCAAACAAGGTAGCTTTTTACGTTTGCACCAGTCAACAGCCACAAGCACGCTGCTATCCTATCTCCATTTTATTAAACCCTTCAAATCAGAACAATTAGCATTTTTGTTCCTGTTTGTTCTTTTATTCCTAAATTCACTAGAAAGACAATGCAAGATGGATGAAAACCAAGGGATTGTGCAAAGGTTTTCTGGCATTCGTTTTAAAAAATGAAAGTTTAGGAACTGATGTTATCTTGACATTGGACACTTTTGTGAACTTGTTTGACTTTAAAATGTAATTCCCTTTTTACTTTGGCTCATTTCATGCTCAGGTCTTGTTTGGATCACACTCATTAAATAACTTTAGTCACATGAGTGGGAGGACGATGTAAGGGAGGGCAAATTTATGCACTATTGACAGAGGGAACGCAATTTCATCCCTGTTCTCTAATGACTGTAATCAAGAACTGAGAAATATGGAGAGCAGGCCATTTCAGACATGCTTAATTATTGCTCAAGGTTAGTTATCCAGTTAATGGGACATTTGGGATATAATGATGGCGTAATACGCAGCAATTCTAAAATTAAAACATGTGTAGGAACAGATGCATTGCTTGTTTTTCAACAATAAAAATGTAAAAAAATTATTTTGTTTGTCCTATTTGCTTGCATTTATTATATTGATTCATTGCATTGATTAATTTGATAAATGTGTTGGTAGTAAGTGGAGAGGACGCCACTTTTCACTGGTTCACGCGGTACTGTGTTGATGAAGCCATGACGATATTATTTTGTAGTAGGCCTATGTTTCTGACCAATATCTAGAGCTGATTCATAGGTACAGCAACATTTTCACAGACAAGAGGTTATTAGAACAAATCACGTGCCCGTCGTGAATTGTCGTTTTCTAAAATGCCGTTGACCATCTAAATATGCAACAGGAACGTTACCTCAAAAGCAACAATGTGAAATCTTAAAACAAAATTCATAATGGAGATAATAAATCATGCTGTTACCTGTGTTTTTGAACTGAAAACAAACGTTGTCGTACGTGCGTGAATTCACCTACATGACATGACATGACATCAGCAGCAGTCCAACAGGGCTATATACAAATACGTACATTGACAATCAAAGGTTTGGAATAATTTTTTTTTTTTATGCTTTTAACTAAACATCACAAGACTGTACTGTACAAAAATACAGTAAAAACAACAGGCTATTGTTATGTAGTGGACGGGTCGCAGGTGGTAAGTTGCAATACAATGAAGTTTATTAACAAAAGAGTTCAAACAGAAGCTGGAGAGAGATTACAGGTGAGTAATAAGGCTATAGATACAACTGGAGAACAATATCGAATGAATGACGGCTGGTATCTTTGTTGCAGGTTTGATGGAGACGGAGACGCTCACACACAGACGCTGGAGAGACGAAAAGGGAATTCCTTGGAACCAGGGGAGACACAGAGGATCAAGGAGCATACGAGGAGAGGTTAGGTAAGTTATAGGTAAGTATAATGGTATTCGCTTGGATAGCTTGAGTCCACGTCTCTGGAACGAGCTTGGACAAAGTGTGCAGAGTGATATGCGGATTTATGTGGTGCTGGAATGGTACTGTGATTCAGATCAGGTGCTGCTGATTAGAATTCGGGTGACTGTGAACGTTGTGAGGGAGTGAGGGTGGAGCCTGGCGTGGATAGCCTACTGTAAAATATTACAATTTAAAATAGCTTATCTGTTTCCTTTTTTAATGTATTTTCAAATGTAATTTATTCCTCTGAATTATAAAATGGAATGTTTGTCCAGCATATTAGATTGATTTTTCAAAGTAGCTGCCATTAAAGGAATAAATTACATTTGTAAATATTTTAAATAAAAAATTTTTAGATTGTAATAATATTTCACAATATTACAATAAGTCTTTGGTGAGATAAGCGACTCTTTTTTAAAAATCTTTATTATTCCAAACCATTATATTACAAATAAAACTTTCATTTTAATTTCACTTAATTTTCTCACAAGAAATGTATGCAAAACTAGAATATTGTATTATATTATGTTAAATTGTACATAAGAACATACGTTCTTAGGTCTTTTATGACCTTGAAAATATCAATTTAATCATAATGACACCTCAAAAGATAGTAACTGAAGAAACCTGAGTTTATTATATAGAACAGTCCCTGTATCACCTGCACTTTGAACAGAACCTGCAAACCTTTGCAGTGTTGCCTGCTAGTCTTAGGTTTTCCCCATCCTTTGTAGTCAGCAGGAGGGTGGCACGCAGTAGTTCTGTCAGTGTGTTCTGACCAGTCTTTGACAGAAGCTCACACTGCCTCTCTCTGGAAGCACTGAGCTCTTCCGAGTCGTCCTACCTTGAACATCAGTTCTGCTGAAGTCTTTTGTGATGACTCAGGCATTTTTGCTGTCAGCCTCAGCAGGAGAGTCTGCAGACACACTCTCTTTATCCTGTGTTTGTTTGGGACTTCCTGGATGCTACTGTGAGACTTCATTCTTTTAGAAATATTGATAGTTCAGTTGTTGTTGGGGAAACTTTTTGACCACTCTCACACTTTTTGACACTGAGTCTGCAATTCATTTCTAAATCTCCTCTAAAATTTCCTCACAGGCCTACAGTATAAATACAACACTTTATTGTTGTCTGCAACACTGCAATGCATTTTAGTAAAGTAGAGTTTGTTTCTTCGTCAGAACAGATTTAGAGAAATTGACATTTACATTGCTTGCTTACCAATGGATTGCAGTGAATGGGTACCATCAGAATGAGGGTTCAAACAGATAATAAAGACATCACAATAATCAGTTAATCTATGAATATATGAATCTATGAATAAAATTTGCTTTTACAAACACGCAGGTTTTAAGACATTAACTTAAGTTTAATTTTGGGGTGAATTTTTATTTTTTTATTTTGGGTCACGTCTTGATTTTGCCAAATTCAAGGAACAAGGATCCTGGAACAACATTTTAATGCAAAAATATAGTCTTGACCGTATCTCTACAATTAAACTTAACCTTACCCATGAGTAATGCTTAAAATCAGAAGAAATTATTAATGACTGACACTGATGTACAAGCATTGATGTACACTGATTGTAAGCCAAAACCTAACAAAAACTGTTTCTTCAAATCTGATTGGTTAATCACAATGTTGTCCCAGGGTCATCAAAGATGTTGACCCAAGGACATGTTGCACTTGGTAAAATCAGGTTAGCATAATTCCGTTGTGCAAATATGTGACCCTGGATCAAAAAAAAACAGTAATAAACTTTCAAAAAGCTTTCCATTGCTGTATATTTTGTTATGATAAGACAATAGTTTGCCGAGATATTAACAAACTATTTGAAAATTTGAAATCATCTCTGGGTTATGTATATAACCCCAGTTCTTTGAAGGAAAGAGACACTGCGTCTATAGACGCTCTGGGAAACGCCTCAGCGTTAGCCACGCTCTGAAACTGCTGTGATATCTGTCCAAATAAGGGCTCCGGCGTCATGGGCGGTGACGTCATGATTCCCGGAACTTAAAGCCCAGGTGCAGCATTACACATTAGCTCAGGAATGAAGCAAGCGCTCTGCAGGGATGCCGTGGGTGTGGCTAGAGACGGAGTGTCTCGTTCCTTCAAGGAACTGGGGTTATATACATAACCCAGAGACGTTCCTTTTCAGGAACTCACACTGCGCCTATAGACACTTTGGGAATGAGTCACACAAACATATACCCACAAGTTCATGCCTAGTGTGGCGCAGCACACCTGCTAAGTAGGCTTTCGTAGCCGCCACACCCCTAGTGGAATGAGTTCTGACTCCCATCGGCGAAGGGAGACCTGCAGAGTCATAAGCCATAAATATAGCATCCACTATCCACCTGCTCAACGTCTGTTTTGATGCAGGTAGACCTTTCCGCGGAGGACCAATATATACAAACAGCTGGTCCGCTCTCCTCCACGCTGCTGATTTACGAATATACATGTCCAGTGCTCGCACTGGGCAAATGTAGTGAAGTCCTTCATGGCCTGTCTCTTGTAAAGGAGGGGGGCAAAAAGCCAGAAGGACTATAGGCTGCGGTGGAGTCGTAGGAACTTTAGGAATATATCCCGCTTGCGGCAATAACGCCTGCAAATCACTTACTCTCTTGAGTGAGGAAAGTGCCATCAGGATTACCGTCTTGATGGTTAAATGACAATCAGAGATCTGATCTAATAGTTCAAATGGCGGTTTAGAAAGAGCTTCTAAAACCACTGTCAGGTGCCAGGTTGGTACCCTGGAGCGCACCACTGGCCTCAGCCTCAGCGCGCCCCGCAAAAACCGTATAACTAGTGGGTGTCTGCCTATTGAGCGGTCATTGATAGGTATATAAAAGGCCAAAATAGCCGCCACATACACTTTAAGAGTTGAATGAGCTATCCCCGTAGCGAGTCTCATTTGTAAAAATTCCAGAACTGAGCCAATCAGGCAGTTTACTGGATCTTGTCGCCGCTCTGTACACCAAGAGGTGAAGAGGTTCCACCTCAGTGAATACAGCCTTCTAGTTGAAGAGGATCTCGAGTGCAGAATAGTATGGGCGACCTCTGACGACAAACCTGCCGCTATGAGCTGTGCTCCCTCATAGGCCACAGCCATAGATTGTACATCTCCGGGCGCGGATGAAGGACTAGCCCTCCTTGCTGGGAGAGTAAGTCCTTCCTGACGGGATTTTCCATGGCTCCCCGTCGAGGAGAGAGACCAGGTTCGCAAACCATATTCTGTTCGGCCAGAATGGTGCTACTAACAATAAGCTGACCGCATCCTGCCGAACTCTCTCTAGTACTGCTGGGAGCAGAGCAATCGGGGGAAATGCATACAGAGGGCGGAGCTGGATGAACTAGTGAGAACCAGAGGGGACATTGTGCATTCTCCTGATTCGCAAAGAGGTCCACCTCTGCT
>JAUMHR010000031.1:3843315-3853315 GCA_032361145.1 Enteromius fasciolatus
TGTCGCGATAATAAATCAGGCTTTAAGGAGTACACAGAGTGATTCCTGTGTAGTTTTAATGTTTACTATTTATACTTATGTATGACTACAGAAAATTTAATGTGAACAGCCTTATTGGGTATTCAGTTGTATTACAGTATGCGACAGAATCTAAACGCAAACTGACGCAATGACGTCACTTACGTATGCTAATTAATGTGACGTCGCACTGCCGCCACAAGTCTCTCAAAATCCTGTGGGAAACACTGTAGAATAATTCCTAAATCTGACTTTTCAGCATCACAGACTCACCGGAGGCACTGCCCACTCCAAAAGACCAGATGCCACCCTGTCCAACCGGTGGGGTATAGCTGGTGGGCAGCATGGTGTGGTTGACGGTGCCAGTTTGCCGGATGCGGGCCAGGCGCTCTGTTCCAATTGGAGGGGGCACTTTACGGTCCTGCTGGTTGGAGCTACTAGGTTTTGCCTGGATCAGAGCGGGAGTCACGGTAGATGTGCAAAGAGGTGAGGATGCCCCGGAAGACACAGAGGGCACTGGAGACTCACCTAAATTCAATAAGAAATGAATAGGCCATAAGTACATGGGCAATATGGACTTATAAATTGTTGTGCATTTGCATCACAAAAGCTTACAAGAGGTGGAGGCACTCCAGGGATGGGGAGAGAAGTGCTGGCGGCTGAAAGAGGGTGTGCCCACAGGAGCAGGACCTGGTAGAAACACAGGGCTGGCAGATATGCTTGTGGTAAAGTTGGACAGCGCAGCGGACGAGGACATAGAGTTGTCCATAGGGTGTATACCTGTGATACAGAGTGCACATAAATAGACTGATCTCAATGACAAAACAATACAGCAAGAACAGGAGCAATAATGTATTTTATTATAGCAGGGGTGTCCAGTGCTGCTCCTGAAGGGCCACATTCCAACATAGATTGCATTTACGAATTGAACGCAAATTAATAAGTTATTATGAGTAAAGATTGCACTCACCGATCGGACTGGAGACAATTCGCTGCGATGTACAGCGATATCCTGGAGCTTTTGAGCCATCAGGAGGAGGTATGACACTTTCAATCTGCCCCATTCCGCTTATGTATGCATTAGTCGGGCCACTGTAGGGCTGCTCTGGAGGGGTACGTGCAGGTAGATGGCAGGCACCCCAAACCTGGTTGTTGCCCACCTGGTTGCTGTCGAAGATGCTGCTAAAGTGATTGAAGATGGCCGCAGGGCCAAAGTTGGGGGGCAGTTGCGCTTTTCCGCCATGCAGGTGCATTTGAGAGCCATTTATCATGCCCATAGTGGAGGACATTGAAAGAGAGGGAGGGGGCATGCCTGTCGGAGCCAGGCTGGGCTGAGGTGGAGGCTGTTGTTGCTGTTTAAGGGGTTCCTGTGAGGCTCCCGGAGGCACAAACACAGACTGCTGCTCCGCAAGGGCCCCAGGGGCCATGGGGTAGTAGGGTGCCGGTGGCTGCATGCGTGGGGACACACCGGGCGCGTTGGGGGTGGCGTAATGAGGTAAGGCGCTGCTGGTATTAGTGACTGTACTGCTGCAGGTTGGAGGTGGCATGCGGGTGACTGGGTGAGATGAGCCTGGCTGTGATGAGGAAGAGGAGCTGGGTTCTGTGTTGGAGGGAAAGTGTGACGGAAGTGGCTGCCGGTTCTCAGGCTGTACAGGCAGCATCGAGGGGCCAGAGGGTGAAGTGAAGTGCAAGGGAGCAGAGGGGCTGGGTCCATCAGATGGAGCTCCTGCGATAGGCGTTGCGAGCTCTGTGATGGGCTTCTCTTTAGCTGGGGTGCTGAGGCTGGCCGGCTCGGGCTTGTGTGGAGGGGGATGTTGTGGAGGTGGAGCAATGGGCGTGGATGGAGGAGGAGGGGTCGTAGGGGTTGTGGGAGCGCAACTGATGGGAGATTGAGCAACCTGCGCCGAGGGAGCACTGCTGCCGGTAGAGGCCACAGTAACTCCAGCCACAGACTTGGGCTCTGTTGAGAAAAGCTGCTTTCTGACAGAGGAAGGTGTGGGGGTGTTGGCAGGTGCGGTACTGGTGGGAGAAGTGGTGGAGGCCGTTGGAGTGGAGGTGCTGGACACGGGAGCAGAAGGATGTTCGATGTGGGCCGGAGCGGAGCTGGCAGGACGTGGCACAGAATTACCGCTGTGTTTGGGTGAGCTGTTAGCACTACCAGGGCTCACAGGACGAACAGGGAACGGACCCCAAGTGTTGGGAGAGGATGAGAAAGTGCCACCAAACTGCGCCATGGGTAATCGAGGGTGGCGGATCTGGTTCATGGTCTGGGCTGCAAGAAGGGCCAGCTGAGGATGAGCATATGCAAGTGGTGGCAAAGAAACGAAGGGGGGCCTGACGCCCGGTGCCATACTTTTGCCCAACTTGCCAGCCTGCTGAGCCGCAAAGTTGGTGGAGGACTGGAAAGACACGCTGGAGGAGGGCACTACAGATGGCAGGCCTTTTGAACTGGCTGCAGTAGTGCTTGTGGCCCCAGTGGAGGTTGTGTAGGTGGAGCTGATTTTGGTGTTGGCCCCAGGTGGCCGGATGTGATTGCGAGGGATCAGGTCCTCTAGCTCTTTGGCTGGGTCCTGGATCAGCGCGTTGATCAGCTGCACCGCATGCCGTGTTGACTCCGTGCCACCTCTGCAAACCAAAAACAAGTACATGTAAAAAATTCCAGAAAGGAGAATCAGTCAATTGCTAGTGTCCTAATAACTTTGTGTAATTTTTACCTGATTGTAATCATTCTCTCTCCATTCTTGTCCTTCTGTTTGTCCACGTCAATGTGTGCGCCTGTAACGTCTTGGATGGCCGTAATGTTACAGCCACCTCTACCCATAATCCGAGACACCACAGAGGCAGGCACAGAGAGCTTCTTGGATCTAAGGGAGAAATGACATAGCTAGAATTTTACCCAAATGAAACAGACGACAGTGCTCCAGTGTTTGCAAGGATCTTTCAACTGTGTTAATGGGATTCTAAAGAGCTTATCCCCAAGTTCCTAACATATTCAAATCCTTTTTCCCACAATGAGAAAAAGTGAGACATTGTTGATTTTGATTCTGTAAAATGCAGACACGTGCACCGTTTGTATTTTTAATAACACTACACTGCTAATATTTGTCAAACATCCTTTATTGCTATAAAAACAAAATACCATGAGCTGCAAACAAAACACATACAGAAAATATTTTTTTCATATTTCATGTCTAGAAAAATATTTCACTCATATTTTTTCTTTACTACAGAAGATCTAGACTAGATCTAGACTCCTAACACTCGCGCACATGGAAGAAAACAAATTGTGCTCCACAGATCCTACATGATCCTAGCTCAAATCTTATTGGACGGCTTGTTTTCTCACTTGGCAAAACTGAAAAGTTTCTTCAGACTGGACAAAAAATATTTATCTATATTTGCATTTTCGGTGAGTGAATGTTCAAGGTCTATGTGGAAGCATCCATAGGAGGCGGTTTTATTTCAGTGCATCGTAACATACAAAAAACGTTATGCTTTTTCAACACTCAGTGTGGGAAAGGCCTTTAGACCTGGCTTACATCCTTGCGTCACTGTAAGTCTTTCAGTTTTTTTATCCTTACTTTTAAATTGCAACATAAAAAAAGAAAAAAAAAAAGATCTCACCTCCGAACCACCTCTTTCCACCCCTCTTCTCTCTTCTGGCCCCTCTTTGGGCTAGTGAGGTTCATTTTACTGTTAGGCGAGGTGACTGGCAGTGAAAAGGTCTTGAACGAGGGGGGCAGGGAACTGTGGGTCAAGTCACTGTTGATCTCATGTGATCTATAAATGTGAATATGATTAGAAAGTTTAGTCATCTTCCCAAACAGTTCTGTGCATAAATCTGCAAAATGGAAATGCAGTCGTCAAATCACTAGTTTCTCTTTGAAATTTGTTATTTGCTGTTATTACCTGTAGTGAAATGTAGCATATTTTAAATACAAAAACTACTGTCAAATGCTGAGGCAATGTGGCATTTGCCTTGTGCCAAGTAAATTTGTCTTGAATTGCACAATGAAGTAGCAGCAAGAAAAAGTAAATCAACTCTTACTTCTGCTGTGGTTTGGAGATGGACACCATGACCTTCTCCTCACGAGAGCCCGGCAGCGATGGCCCCTGTCTCTTCTCACTTGCGATATGTGGCTGGTTAGAGCCTGTAAGGACCGAAGGGGCAGAAGAGGACGACGATGAAGGAAGAAGGTCAGGTAGCTCCTGACTCTTACTACCGTTGCTGCTCTCGCTGTTGCAGTCGGTGCTGTCTAGATTCGAGTCGCTGGTGCCTCCCGGTGCCCCACCCCCTCGAGGTTCTCCATGAATCTTATTTTTGTCAGCTTTCTGCTGCGCCAGCGCCACCTGTGGGTCTTGAAGAATTATCGGCTCGCTAGGTGAATCCTTGGTCTTGTTCTTTTTGTTTTTGCGATTGGTGCTTGGTGTGGTGGCCACATTGGCTCGCTTTTTGCCAAACGTGTTAGTGAAGGTTGTGGAGGTGGCGGAAATACCGATGGTTGTGGTGGTGGTAGCACTTGGGGGCTCAATGGGAACCTCCACTTCTGCAGGATAAAATAATACATCATCAGAAGCAGTTTACAGAAACAGACACAGAAAATTACTTTTTAATTATATAATTAAAGTTTCTACTCAAATGTGTTGAAACATTTTAAACTGTGCTGGTAATATAAGCTTGCTTTCATTAAAATATAATTATAAATGTAATACAGCAATATAAATTTAGTAAAACTTGCCTCTCTGAAATTATTTTTTGCATGATTACGATTAAAATCATAATTGTCGATTATTCCCTTTAAAACTAATAATTCTGATTATTTTTAGTGCATCACTACATTTTCTATGATATCTGGGTATAAATAGCAAGGTGCTTCTCACCTTCTGCAGAGTCCTCCTTCAGATCCTGCATCTCACAGAACACCTCTTTCACTTTAGCCTCCTCTTCCTCCAGCTTCCTCTTCTGCTCTTCCTTCTTTTTCTTGCGCTTCTCCTTTCTCTTCTCTCGCTTTGCAGCCAGAGCCTGTTTTTTGCTTTCTTCACGAGACTATGATAAAATTTGAGAAAAACTTGCTACATCATTGCTGCAGATTGTGGTGAGAAATATAAAAATCCTCAAAAAAGGTAGTTAGCTCAACGGTTAGGCCTACAGGCCATCTGAAGATACAAACCTTCTCCAGATCAAGTTCCTTAAGTAGAATGCTGGCGTTCTTATTCGCCTCAGCCGCCTGCTGATCTTTGGCTTTGACAATGGTCTCCATGCACTGATGACACTTCTTCAGCAGTTCCTACAGAACGGCAATGTAAACGTAAATTAAAAGATAGCCCAATCAAACCATGCAAATAATACTATATAGGTATAGAAGGCTTTGTTTTTGTCCTTTTTATACCTTATCTGCAATAGTTGCAATGTATCTCATGCACTCAATGTCAGATGGGAACTGGTTGACTTCCTTCACCAGGTACTGTACCACTTTTACATGACCCTAAAAAAAAAAAAAAAGGAGAATTCAATGCTTTACCAGAGATTATCATCATCCATTATTCTATTATAGCACAGCACCATTTAGACATAAGCCAAGATGCTTAATCCTACGGCCAGCAAGACAAAAACCGCTCACCTTGCGGAACGCTGCCATGAGGGGGGTTATTTTGCGGTTGTCTGCGGCATCCACATCGGCTCCAGCCTGCACCAACAGCTGAACCACATCAAAGTGGCCACCGTTAGCAGCAAGCCACAAAGGGGTGTTCCCCTTCTTATTTCGCACATCAATATGAGCCCCTCTACATTAACAAAGCAGAAACAGCAGTGTGAGATGGAGATAGGACCGACTGGTATTGTACACTACAAAGACAGTTACAAAGACACACCTGCTGATGAGAAGCTCACAAAACTTGTAGTGACCCTTGTCTGCAGCAATGGTGAGGGCCGTATCACGAGAAGAGGGAACTGGAGGAGCATTAACATCAGCCCCTTTATCCAGCAGCACACGGCCCACTTCAGCATAACCACCAGACGCAGCCTCCATGAGAGGGGTGAGGCCAGTCTAGTGGAAAGAAATTCCCATTAACATTTACTTAAAGGTAACATTTATAAGCAATTAAGTGCCAAAAGAACATGTTAAGTATATTACTTATGTTTTCGCATGTAACAATTTTCTTTCATATCATGCTGCCCTACACAAGGACGACACTCCAAAGTACGTGGAAAGGTGATCACAGACCTTAGCACGGTGTTCCACATTGGCCTTGCGGTCCAGAAGCAAGCTGACCACCTCTGCTCGGCCTTGGAAGCAGGCCAAGGTCAGTGCTGTGTTACGGTTGGTCTCGATTTGTGCGTTGATATCGGAGCCCATGTCTAACAGCAACTTCACCGCAGGCACGTGGCCGTTCATGGCTGCCAACATTAGCGGAGAAATGCCTAGCTTACTGCCAGTCCTAAAAAGAAATTATTACTGTTAAAACAGTGTCTTAACATCAAAAGTCTTGATCAAATCAAGAGCAGATGTTCTGACCTAGAGTTGATTTCAGCACCAGCATTCAGAAGGATCTTGATGATGTTGACGTAGCCCCCTGAGGCCGCCAGGCTGAGCGGGGTGTAGTCAGAAACGTTACGGTGTTCCTTATTAGCCCCGCGGAGCAACAGCAGCTCCACCACCTGTAAAGACGGAGATAAACGAATGTATTGCCAAAGTATTTGAAGCATTTAAATGCTTATCTGACTTTTTTACCTCTTGTCTGCCACCTGAGCAGGCGAGGGACAGAGGGGTGTCTTTGGTCCTCTCAGACTGAGCTTCAATGTCCCCTCCCTTGTCCAGTAGGATCTCCACCACACCCACATGGCCCGCAGTGGCAGCTAGGATTAGGGGAGTGAACCCTGTGTGCAGACACAAAGAGCGACACTCAACATCTCTGTAAATTTGCCTTTCCGACATTACTTCATGGATCAAATGAAGGAGCCTCTCACCCTTCTTGTCCCGATGCTCGATGTTGGCCCCACGTGCAAGGAGCACTGAAACGAGCTCTTCGTGGCCACCCGCACAGGCCAGGGTCAGCGCCGTGTCATGATTGCTCTCAGTCTGAGGGGAAGAGAAATAATTTGCTTAAATACAAAAATGGACAATCTGATGCATCAATTTATATCTGCAAATGTTCCACAGCAGTCATTTTGCTGAATGCAGAGAAGATGGGTCTTACATGTGCGTCAATGTCCACTGAGGGGTACAGAGGGAGCATGGAGGGTGGGGAGACTGTGCTGATGGGCGTCTGTGCGGAGGGCTGAGGGGAGGGCGAAGTTGTAGTGCTTACAGGCACTCTGCTGCCCACAGCTGCAAAGACATAGAGCAATGCTATTTTAGTAATATTTACTATTATAAGTAATTATTAATATTTTGAACTCAATTTTATTTTGGCACTTTCCATTTTTATGTTAGCTTTAGTCATTTTTTGTGATTGTCATTTTTATTTTTATTTTTTTATATTTTTATTTAGCCTTATTCTCATTTGTATTTTAGTACTTGGACAAACTTTTTCCGTCAAATAAATATTTCTAATTTTAAGCACTAATCTAATTTACTTTTTATTCCAGGTTCATTTCAATTACACAAAATCATTTTTAATAGTTTTATTTTAAGAGTCAAACACATTAAACCATAGTGACTTCAGCAATATTACACCCTCATATTGAAATCATTTCATTTGTAAAGGAAGCGTATAAAAATTGAAGAGATTAAAAATAACTTTAAGACAGCAATAAATTACTCAATGACTTTGTACTGAAGTATTTCCCCTTTAAAAAAAAAAGTCAGGGCTACGGATGGGCGATAAATCAGTGGAGACTTTGGACTTTCGTCTGTATTGGGTTGCATTACTTTATAAAATGTATGTTCCTTCTAGGATTGATTTGTTCTACTGTATTATTTTGCTTGTAACTAGTTTTTAATTACCTATTTATTTACGTTGTATTGTTTTATATGAAATTGACATTGGTGACAAGAATGATAAAATTTCTATTGTTTCAAAAATTCTGACAACATGATGACCTTATTTAAAGCTAAATTAAATTATGCTGTGATGCATATCATTAATGTGAAATAAAGTAATTCCTATCATGACATAATATTTTGGCCATATGCCCACCCTAGTCAGAGCATTGCTTCTTAAAGTGCTCATCCTCAAAGATTAATTTACACAAGCCATAAATCTACTGCTACTCAATAGAAGGTAATAATAGGGGGAGGGATGTTCCTATTCTAGAAAGCATTTGATTGGCCATATATTTGCACAAGCATGTACACACATAATGCCAAAAAACTGATCTAATTGCCAATGGTAATTCAGTTATTCCATTTCTTATCATTGGCTGACATCCTGAAAGGAAACAAAGCCCAGTCGCAGTGAGCTCACCCGCCATGATGTCATCAAGCGTATCTGTGAGCGTCTGTGCGGGTGTGGCGACCATGAGTCCGTCGGGAGCCTGAGCGAGAAGCCCTGGCCCCAACCCCGTCAGCTGCTGGCTCAGCAACACCCTCTGCAGGTCTGGGCTGCTGCTTCCAGGATACTCTGCGTTACTGAAGTCTGTGGACTGCTGCGGGGTGAGAGGCTGGATGGGAACGAAGCTGGTCTGCAGAGGAGGACTCTGGAGGACCTGGTTCTGAGGCAGCGGAGGTGGCGGCGGCTGCGTTGCCTCCCTGATCAGAATGGTGTCCACCTGTGGCAGCTTGGCACAGTCGATGTTGTCTTCGTCATCCTCCTCTTCCTCTTCTTCATCCTCCTCGTCATCCTCATTGGTTGGGGTGGGCCTACGGTCCTCCTCTTTGCGATTACCCTCACACTCATTGTCAGAGCCCAGCTGTGTGGCCTGCAGGGGCAGGGGGGTGCCGGGCGTCTCCACCCCTGCCGCCTGGCCCAGCTCCTCCTTGAGCCCCTTGGTCTCCATGTATTCTTTGGTGAACTGCTGCTGCGTCTTCAGCTGCAACTGCCGCTCCACCTTCTGCAGCTCCTTTAAGATCTTCTTCTTCTTCTGCACCTGCTCCTCGCGACTCTTCTTTAGCTCCTCGATCTTGTCTTTGGTGAGCGGCTCACCCTGGATGAGCTCGAGCGACTGCAGCTGGGCCTTCTCTATGGCACTGATGCGCTGGCCCAGCTCGTTCAGCTTGCCCTCTGTTTCCTCAACGATGCATTCCAGAGGCTGGTATGGGTGGAAGGGTGGCAGCAGGTCAGCGTCTAGGCCACCCGAGGCCACGGAGCTGCTCTGAAGAGAGCTCAGCCTCTGCTTGGACGCGCCTGAGAGAAAAACCAACAAATGCTCAAACCCATAGACACCACAACAAATGCTGTGCAACTCATCAACAGAGGCTAGCCATTCTAGTCCACTGAATGCGTTTCTCTGAAGCCCAAGGCATTTCGATACTCAAAGCCCTTTACACCAGGCATTTAATATCTGATCGTTTCTGGGTGTTTTTATTTGAACTTCATTCCAAAGCATCTCAAGTGTGAGGGCAGAGTCATGTTGTGAGAACAATAAATAGAAAAAACACTGTAATGGCTTAAAAGTGAGGGTTATTATTATTTGCAACCTAAACAGACATGCACGCTACTCTAAACGTAAATATCAAAAACACACTTGCATTAATACCCACGTTAAATATTCAAAATCTGTCTAAGATGCTTTTATCTTATCACAATGCATTTAGACTGCATTGCTTTTAATGTGGCCAAGCATAATATTATTGTGATATGATCACAGAAACTGTATGTAAATGTCAGATAGACAAGCTTAAGTGAACGGTTAGCATTTATGAACCGATATCGGTTCATCGGTTTTCTTCTGTGTTTACACTGACCAAATCTGATTTTGTATCCGATCAAACTGAAATAGATAATAAAAACTTGCTATATATATATGATTGGATTTGCACAAATATTATATTGGACTTCTAATCTGAACAAGGCTGTTAATAGAGTAACTACTAGACAAACT
>JAUMHR010000031.1:3862594-3875483 GCA_032361145.1 Enteromius fasciolatus
CAGTTGTATTGCTGTCTATGGAGGGACAGATGGCTCTCTGATATCATCAAAAATATCTTAATTTGTGTTCTGAAGATCGTCTGGGTTTGTAACGACATGAGTAATTAATTACAAAATTTTGGGGTGAACTAACCCTTTAAGGCTTGTACACACCGGGACGAATATCACGCGTGAATATCGAAGACGTTTAACGCCTCGTGACTAAACAAAGGGCGCTAATGTGAGTGTGCACACCGAAGCGTAATGGTGTCTTGGTTACAGTAAACAGTCTCGTCGCTTTCTGAAAATAAAGAGCGGGAGCTGCTGCTTGAAATATACATGTTTTTTCAGCCCGTTTTGATTTCTTTGTGACATGTGGGTGTCAGAAGCATAAACAAAAATTGTGCTGTGCCACCTTGTGTACTTAATTATTTCTATTTCTGTTTGTCATCTGTTTGTATTCCTGTTTGTCATCGTCAGAGAAAATCACTTGGGTATGAACAGTGAAAAACACTGACAATATTCACGTGCGATAATCATCCTGGTGTGTCATCTTTTGTTTATCGGTTCATCAACAAAAGTAACATTGTTGAAAAAAATTGCTTTGCTTTTATACAGGGATCTATATATTAAAGTAGATAATTCTTTCACAATGATTGTGTTTCTTGAAGAAATAAATGCAGTGTTGAACATAAGACAATTCTTTGATAAACAAAACTCTGACCTTTGAACGGTAGTGTATAAAAGGTTACAATATAAAGTAATTAAAAAAGCAAATGAAATGCATTTTTATAGAAATGTTCTTCGTTGCAGTTATTATGGCAAGAAAATTCGACTCGCGACTCATGCTCAGCACTGTGGAGACGTTGAATAAACAAACAGAAGTTGTGAGCACATGCATGCAGAGACACAGGATAAATCATTAGGCTTAATGCGATCACATCAGGGGCGGCCGGAGGATGTACCTGCTGCTTCTAGTAATGCCTCGAGCCGGGCCTGTGTTTCTGGGTCTACTGTTCTGAGGTCGGCTCCGTCTGCTGCGCTGGATAGGAGTAACTCTGAAGCTGTCTTTAGTACGGGGTTATCCAGATCCTCCTGGTCTAGTATGAACGATTCCACCTGCATGGAAAGATACAGTGTCAGCAACTGTACTCGTTATTTACCAAACACGAAAAAAGAATCAAGGAAGTGGTCTTGCACACTTTTGTATACATTCAAATTAACTTTCAATTTCAATTCATATGAAGTAACTTGAACATACTGGGCAATACTTGTGTCTGTTAGAATCGGCAGACTATGGCCTGACTAGTAAAAAATTTATATGGTTTGCTCCAGTGAACACAGCGACGCCACAGTGTGACAATACCATACATCAGGAAGTGCTGAAATGACACAAGAGCCTCACAATGATCCTGCAATGACCAGCGGATGCAAAGTACAGTTATACCCTCACTGACCAAAAAACAAAACAAAAAAAACACACACACACACACAAAACGCATGATCTACACAATAGAAAATATATAGAAATAGAAAGACCACAAATAAAGAAGAGTACAGTGACATTATGAAGGTTATGTACAGTGTCTACGCTATTTCTATCCACAAGCTATGACTAATAAAATGCCTCTTTACTCTTGTAGAGTTATGAACGTTTCTACACATGCTTTCATTAAATAACAAATATAGAATTCGTTAAAAGAAAGGCGAGGACTTGGTTCTATGACTGGATTTTGAGATATCTGGTAATTGCACTCAAACAATTGCCAACTTTCAGTTGATTTTGGAGGGGTGGCATTCAAGCAGACTACACGATTGCAGAGAAGCCTGTCTGAAGTCAGTTGTCACTGGAGATTGCGCTAAGACAAAGTTAAAACATTAAACATTACTTGCTCAATTTTTATATACATATACATGTGTGTGTATTAGGGCAGCATGTTTCAGTATATTTATACAACGTGCGAAAACTGTACACGCCAAATTGCAGGATGTGCGATGTTAATGTACTGAGCATTATATATTGTATATACTAGGGGTGAGACAAGACACTTGTCCCACGAGACAAGGCAAGACACTGGGTTCACAAAAACGAAACAAGATTTTTAGACCTTTAAAACATAAATCCTCAATGATAAAATATATTGGGAAAATGATATTTCATTCAACAAAAACATTCCAAAAATGTAGGTGCATTTTGTAATCAACTTTTTTAAAATTAACCCTTAAAAACCGAGACAACCACCCGTGCCTAAAAATAGTTATTGTTCTTAAATGTTTAATAACTTTCGAACCACTAATCCTACCTGATTGCTTTAAAAGTGTTTTCTGAGATATATCATGTGTCTCATTTGGATATTCCAAGGCTCCGTAGCGTTTTGCATTTTGACAAAATTGATTCGTCAGAAATTCAATGCACTGGAATTTAGGTATTTGTGTCGCGAGGCGATGTCCGGGTAAAATCATTCTGATGCAGATCATTCAGTCAGCGGATCATCCGTTCAGTGGTTATATTATGTACTTCTATAGTATACTTTGTTTTGTTATTATATAATACCGTTTCTATTTCCTTTCTTCCTAAATGTTTTTGGACACAACTATATTGTTGGTAAACTAAATAGACCCGTTTTTAACTGAAAGTGCCTATGACGATATTGCAATAAATGTCGAGCCAGCTTAAAGGCCAAAATATACTTGGGCCGCCTGCATTACGTAATTTTCGTCATCAGGAGATTCTTGCGGACACTTGCGCACCCTGTCTGCGTGCAGGCATTATTTCAAGTCCGCCTACAACAGCGTATGCGCGAGAAGAATGCTAAAAGAGTGCCACTCAAGTTAGCATTGCGCATGTGTCGAATCCGCTATAGAGTATAACTTGAAAGCTGTGCGGATGCAGCTGTGCGCGGGACGGGATGGAACGGAGCGCGGGAAGTAAAGTACACCCCAGCCCTAAGTCTTTCTAAAAACAATTCTCAAAATGATTGAAAATAATTAAACTATCCTTAATTTAAAAAAATAAATAATAAAAGAAACGGGGTTAAAAAAAACAACAACAACAAAAAAAAACACATCTAAAAGCAATATATCAAATAAAGCAATCTCAAATAACTTAGTCGATACTGGGCATTGCTTTGGAGCATGAAACTAAACACTGGTAATATGCAGTGCATTCTGCATGTTAATAAACATTAATATCCTAACACATCCTTTATTAGATTAATCAGGGTACCGCCCAAAGTGATGCTACAACTAATCAGAAAACATGATTATCATTTTCATGATCAAACACCACTGTCACGGTCGAGTACTCCATCGCTGTTGCTAAAATGTCTACACAAGCCAGTATAATAACAACAACAGCAGCCTTGGTGTGTCCCTTTGAACATGAACAGGTAATTAACACAAATGAGGTCACTAGTCACAAAGTTCACATCAGCCATTAGGCCCACCCCCCTCTTAAACGCAGCTGGGAGAAAGAGCTGTGTGCTATTTAGGCCCTGAGCCTATGAGGAATTACTGTAAGCATTAAGATGAGCTGATCAGCGGGTTTCCCCTCCTTCTCTCCCTTTTGCCCTTGACCTCCACACACCTCCTTTAACACCCACTAAGCAGGGCGACCCACACTGTGGGTTACTGGGAGGAACTGGTTGTTATGCTTGTTAGCATAGACAGGAGCTCGGTGATGGCTAAGCCTGCGAATATTAGACCAGCATGGTCTTCTCTAAAGCCGCAAAAGGCATTTTCGAAAACTACATGTACACTAAAGTTTTTAACAAAAAAAGGAAAGCTTAAAATCCATTATCATTCCACTTATTTGCAATTACTGGATTAATATGCTACAAGATTTTACCAGTAAGAGAAATATAAATACAGACGAGTGTTAAAGCATCTCCTAGCTATAAACCTTTAAATCTTATACTGGTAATATGAGGAACATCAAAAGTTCAGCCAGGTCCAACTCAGCTAAATTGAACTCAGATCCCATGACGGTCAGAGAACGAGATGGACAGAAATACAAAGATGTTCAAAAGCTTGTGGATCACGTATGGTTTGTCATATCTGTTTTTGGCAACCCTACACCAATTTGCTCTGTCGATTGTGTTAGTCATTACTGGAAATAAATACTCCACTTCCGTTGTATATCAAAAAGCTGCATTCAGTTGACCAAAACAGCAAGAAAATGTAATAGTTAGTAGGGGTGGGCGATATACCAGTAGACACGATTAACCGGTAGAAGTTTGTCAACCGATAGAGATTTCGGTCTATCATCTTAATTGCGGTTGAGATCACGTGCCTTTGCACGTTAAGTAACCACGCAATACACATCATCTTTGACAATGGAAGAAGCAGTGATGCCAACTTATTGACTTTGTCGCTAGGTTTAGCGACTTTTCAGACCCCCCGGTGCCATTTTTCCAAAAAAGCGACTAGTGACAAATCTAGCGACTTCTAAATGTGGCTTAGCGTACCTAAAAACTGACGAGGGAAGCCCAAATTTCTGTCAAACCTTTCTTGTAATAATCACTAACTACGGTCAAAAAACAAGCCCATATTCGACAGATAACGTGAATAAGATCACGTTAAGCGTTTTCTCCCCCATAGAAGTCCATTATAAGGAAACATCTTCAGCTTAATGTACCTTAACATCCACCAGGAGAAACCAAACTTCTGTCAAATTTTATTTATAATAAAGACCACTGTCAAAAGAGCAAGAAGAGTTAATAATATCATGTTAAGTGTTCACCTCCTTTTTGCTTTGATGATCATTTTTTCAGCAGCCTTTATTTCGGTCTTCGGTGTCACATGATCTTTCAGAAGTCAGTCAAATACGCTGATTAGGTGATTAAGAAATTAAAAAAAATATAATAAGTGATTCTATTTATTTGTTTGCAATATACATCAGTTATAAAAACATTAGGCTATAAAATTGTCACTTGTGACACAATTTTAATACATCTAAAAAAAAAAATTTAAATCTCACCTCCCTCATTCATTTCAGACTAATATAAAGCACAGTAACCTTGTATGAGTTTTTAATTGTTCCTGTGGTAAGCCACAAAACCCTTCAAAGCCAGTGTGACATCTGAGGGTGCTCAAACAATGCCCGATGTGCCCAAAAGGATTACTTTGTTTTTGAAACGCAAATATAAAAAAGACAAGCATGGTTAAATAATCCGGTTTTAAGCACTTGCTGTATGTAAACACAGCAGGAGGCATATGATGTATTGTACATGACGCTTTCAATCAAATTCTGTTCAGTTCAAATCTGTTTCATATTGCCAGTGCAAACTGTTGATAAAAGTTCTAGACAACCAACACACACCCACACAGAAGAAGGATCTGCTCTGAGCTCTTGGACACTCACTTGTAAGAAAAGTAATGATTCTTGTTCATTAACAGTTCTGTTAACAATGAAAATGAAAGAATGAAACGACCTGCAAATGCATCAACAAATTATGAGCTTATTTCAAAATTCTAGAAACAAAAACAAATTGTATGTAATTCTTGGAAAATAAATCCTATTATTGTACACTACAGTTCTTCTTTTTTTCACCAAAGAGGCATTATATTGTTCAAAAGTGTTTATATGGTGTTATAAACGTTGTTGTTTTGAAGAAAACGCATACAATATAGCTTCCTAAAAAAATATTAAGCAGCAACTACTCTCAATATCAAGAAAATGTGTTTATTAAGCACAGAATCAGCATATTGGAATGATTTTTGAAGGAAATTCACGTAACACTAAAGAATGGACTAATTATGCTAAAAATTCTGCTTTGCATCACAGGAACAAATAAGTTAAAAACCATTCAAATAGAAAACAAATTTACAAGTGACAAAAATCACCTCCAATTTTCTTTAAAAACAAAAAACCTTACGAACCCAATTCTTTTGAAACGGTAACGTGTGTGTTTTCCAGCAATACAGTACATGGATTTACATAAACTTAAACTGCAAGAAACAAAAGCTGAAAACCTTCAAAACATGCAGTAATCATCATGACAAAAAGCTCTGTTGCCTTTTTTTGCATACTTTAGTACCACATTCCACCCACATCAGCAGAAGGACGCACGCATTTATGAAGGATTTGTTGAAAAGAATGTAAATAAATGGAAAATAACTGCTTTTCGATCTCAAGACTTCTACAATATCCATACAACTTATAAGACCATAGTTCTTGCCGAAACCTAGGAGGCCACCACCAGAAACACACCAAAACACACTATTCTGGTTGTACCTATAATTATGTCAAGAGATTACCCTTTCTGCATACTGAATTTCAAGTCCGAGAAACTGGGAGGGGTCAAACTAATTCAAAAGAGATAAATACGAAAGGCTGCCAAAAAGAGCTGACCCAAAAAGCAGGGTGAGTAAGGCAGCAAGGCCGGGTGTGGTCAAGCAGAGCCCATCTGCAGTAAGAGTAATTAAAAGCATACAGGAGCATTTGAATGTGCAGGGCTCTTTGGCGTGGCTTGAATTGTTGTGCTCTGGTCTCAGACTCTGGGAAGCATCTGTCTCGGGGTCTGAGTGAGCGAGCTAGCGAGAGAGAAAGAGAGAGGCGAGGGCGAGACGAGAGGCTACGTCCAAACAAGTGACTCTCATTACCTCATCTCTGCCATGAGAGACCGACTGCGAGCGCTACACTTCCAGAAAGAAGTGAGGGAGGAGGGACAATTTCTTTATTACATACAACGACATGTCTGGTGGCTGCAGACAGGTTTAGGGCTGGTAACCCTAAACTTGCGTGAAAACAATAGGATGACTTGGTGAAATCCACGACACTGGCTCAAATTCCTACGTCCTTAAAAAAAACAAAAAAAAACAAGTGCTCTTATGGAATGTTTCCTGACGGGGCAAACACAAAAATGATAACGTTTTGTACATTGCAAGTAAATCTTTAGTCATGCACAAAGATGGCCTGGCAGTAAGACTCCTGGCAACAATAACAAAACGGCACGTCCTGCGATTACACAGATCATGTACTGCACTACATATGGCCGGGGTCAGTAGGATCACACACACAAAAAAACATAGCATGTTTATTTACTTTTTAGGTCACGTGAAAAGTTACAAGATAATAGACATGCTGTACAGACATGTGGTGAAGTTCACCCCCCCAAAAATAAAGTTTGGTAATTTCTTTACTCTCCATGTTGTTCCAAACTAGATTTTTGGGGAGATGTTTGGCATAATTTAAGCTAAAGTGGACCATTAGACTTCTGTTGTATAATCAAAGGCTTTGGGCCTCATGATTAAAAAAATCATGCAGTTATTCACTAATAATCTCTGCTGCAATAGATCTTTATATAAGTACAACACATCAAAAGGTTGAACATCAATGATGCAAGACGTTACAAGTTCTTATAACTGATAATGCCGATGAGTCTCACGACTGTTCGTGCCGTGTTAGACAATATATGCCTATAAATCCTATAAGTCAATATTTGATAGCTGATGGAGACGAGGACAAATTTCAGTCTGTTCCTCAAAGTTACTTATGAAATATAGTGCATGAGTCACATAGACTACTGTTTGTTGGTGTTTTTAAGGTTTTCTTTTTGAAATCTTTGAAGCATTACGGCCCCTTGCCACCTTTAACTTTTAGTGCATGGAAAAGAAGGCATAAATATCCTGTCTAAAATCTTTTGAGATCTACAGAATTAGGTCAATATGAGGGTGCATCACTTTAAATCTATTGGTTAAAAAAAAGCTAGCAATAATGAGCGGTGCTGGGGCCGTCATGGTCCCCACAACTATTTACAACAGGTAGGCCTACTTTGTAATGTACAATAAAAAGCTGATAAAGAATCCTTTAAACATTATTAAAAGCTGCTTCTCAAGCCACATCATGGTCACTACATCTACAGACTCAAACCTTGAGACTTGCATGACCAAAAATAACCACTTTAACTGATACTTTGTATTTAAAGCTTTTCTTGTCTTCATTTGCAGGAAAAACTAGCCCTTTTGCACTTCAATACACTCATAACTTTAAAAAAAAAAAATCTACGCTGTCACAAAATTGAGAAAAAAAAAAAAAAAACTACTTGGAGGATCATATACAAAAAGCCTGGTGAGAGTCAAATGTTTTTGAACAGCCAGAGAACCTATGTTGCACTAGACCTAAACTACAGTGGTTGGCACAAACAATATCATACAGAGTTTGCGATGTAAAAAAAAAAAGAAAAGAAAAAAATATGTTGACAGCAGTAGACATTTCATTTAGATTATTCTAGTGGCAGAAATAAACATAACAGCCAATTTGCACATGCTGCTAATAATCCTGAATGTTCTGTGTGTGTCTGTGTGACTACTACACAAAATCAAATACATGTAAATCTAAGTGTTTTCAATGTCTGCGGTCAATATATGAGCTACTCTCAGTCACTTTACAAGCTTTTCACCATTTCATTTAAGGAAAACTGTCAATGAAAAAAAATGCACACTAAAACTCAAAGATCTTTACAACGGCTCGCCAAATTAAAAGTCTGGTTTAACTTGAAGAAATTGTTACATTACAGTTACAGTAAATGTACTTCTAAAAGTATATCAATATCACTTTCAGTAATACTTTTAATACTAAAAGTAGTATTATACCGAAGTAAAAGGAATATCATACAACTAATATATTTCAGCCATGTTTTAATATGGTTCTGTTGTGCAGCACCTTATTTGACAAATAACAGTGTATGAAAGTGTTACATTTGTCACGTTTTAGTTGTATTGATTTCATTATACACTTTTGATGAAATCAGATAAATCATAAAACAAAGAATCCAGAGGGGGGGGGGGTATGGGAATACACAATTTAGGGAAAATAAGATGGATTTTATGGGGCCTTAAATTAAAAGGTAGGCCTATTTCTCTCTGTGGAGTTTTATTGTGAACAAACAAGTTTTGTTCACATTAACAAAAACAAGGAAAGCATTTCTTACACTATTAACAGTAAATTGATAATAAATATTGATATTGTATGATATATAAAAGATATCATGATAATATTTTGGCCACATCAGCCAGCCCCCATTGGCAGCTTCGTTGCTATGATTATATCTACAGTTTTCCCCACAGACAGGGAGTTAACATGTAGCAACTGTATAGCTGACTCCCTCTCCAGACAGCAATATGCAATTAATTAGCAAACACATGCTGTATCATAGGCCACAGTCATGTGAATTGTGTGTTGGTCACAAGAACAAACTTAGTAAAATGTAACAATTTTTAGCACTATGCTTTTTCAGTGTTCATAAGAAAAAGCATTTTAACATGAGGGCAGAAAAGGGCAATTGTCTTCTACAAGCATGCTGCTCTTTTCATCTGGCATTTGTCTGACTCTGATATTGATTGAACAGAGTCTCTGAATAAACCCAGAATATCGCTTATGCGCCGGTACGCGTAGAACATATAAAGGCTTCCCAGAAGCAGACTGATCTTTTTAAAAACTTCACACTCGCATGGAGTCATTCAAATTGCATGTAATTTTTCATGACATTTTAACGTTATAGCTTGCAACAAAACAAGAACAAGTCTGAATGTCACAATTTAAAGCAACACACAAATAAGCTGAACCTGGCTATGCAAATTTATGACTACAAACAACTGCGGAATTCCATGCAGGACTAAAACAAGCAAGGAGAATGTCAAGAATTTAAATATAACTAAAAATGCACTCAACTGCTGTGGAATCTCATGGATGTAACAACTTATTACATGATCCGGCATTCAGGTCAGATTGAGTTTTCTGATTCAGCTATACTCTCGGTTGAATGACTGCACTTGTTTCTCATAAACAATGCTAAAAGATATTTAGTCTAATTTAAGTTCATAGGGCAGACTGACTCATGATGCATGGTGACCTAACAGGAACTGGAAATATCCTGAAAACTCAATTTGACATTAGTTATTTACTTTAATAAAGGCATCTCCACCCAACAAAACAGATTTTAAACAAGTCTGCATGCTTGGTAGTGGAGCAACTATTTAGGGGTGAGTGATATACAGAAAGATCGCAGTTATGATACACGCTGCAATAAGAGCCCATCACCTGCAGACCTTTTTTAGACCGTCAGTTTAAAGTCGCAATGAAATGCAAGCATTACCTTTCCTTAAATTTTGTGGCATACATCGGAGTGCAATGATTATCATAAATGTGATTTGGTTCTTTGCATCAGTTGTAAATTGAATTTTGAGATGTCGGCACTGCATTTAAAAGTGGAAGCAGGGATCTTGCAGGGTTGGAGTAAGGCGGACTAAATGACTGGAAAAGTCCTGCATGTGTCACCACCAATATAGTTCTCACCAGAAGATCAATTTTGATTAAACAAAATCAAAAAAGAAAAGATGCATGGATGAAATCTTCACAATAAAATGCACAATTTTTTTTTAGAAAAAAAAGAAATTAGTATTTGCATGGGTTAGTGTGAAACAAAATTACACATATCGTTATTGCTTTTGGTCATATCACCCACCCCAACAAGTATACATTAATTTTTCATCACGCAATTCTTGTCTGGAAAACGCCTGTCATGTGTCAACAAAGGTGAATCCTGCCCTGACGTTCACGGAATCGTGGATAAAATGGAAGTACACGCTTGATTCTATAAGTAGCTGCAGTTATAGAAAAACTTCCTTAGTGGGGTTGAGAATTAAACATCTACAGGACCCAACAGGTGCATCTTGATGTATGACGACAAACCCGCATGACAAGTCGCCCTGAAACCCAGCGCCACACTTCATTATCATAATAGCAGACGATAGCTTTACTGACACCGAGGAGGAAAATATCTAAACTTAAATCTTGCTGTTTTAACATTTGCGTCCCGAGAAATTTCAGAAGCTGCAGTGGAGATATATTTACTTATATTTACCGGAGTGCTAGCGCTGACACTCGGGTTAACGTGAACGTTGTAACATCTTGCACCTAAACTCAAAAATATAAAAATTACAAGCCAGAGCATAAGTTTACCAACACAGTGCAAAGGCCTGGCGCAGATAAGCTTTGCTAAACAGCTAATATTTAGTTACGTACCAAGATCCTCCTAGCTTCCCGGCTAGCGACATTTCTAGATCCTTCAAAATGACTGTCAGTTAGACACGACGTGTGGCGAGTTAGACTTTAAAGGGCGTAGACTGGGGTGGCAAGTGGCTGAAGGCGGTGAAATGATTTCGGGATGGCTAACTAGCAGACGACGGCGTTGCCCCCTGATGTTCTCTTTAGGCCCAAATCGCAGCCTTCGTCTCTGAGCCCGTGCTAAGCTAAGCTAACTCGCCTGAATTTTAGCTATTTAGAAACGCAACTGGCAACGTGGGTCGCGAAAAACGCAGTTGAAATGGCTGCTAACGGCTCTCCGCGCAAGAGTGTTGTTGCATTAATGTTGCCAAGAATGGGACGTGATAAGTCGGCCTGTTTAGATGAGGTGATTAATTCCAGGGTTTTGGTGGGTTGGGAATGAAGCCTATTAAGGCTAGCTAGAGTTAGCATGTGGGCTAACACGCACTCACACACTTTCCTGCTGGCTGACTCGCTCTCACCTCAGACACCTCATCCTCGTCGCTGCCGGATCCGGGGCCTGACGATAGCACCGCGGCCGCTGTGAGTTTGAAGTCAAGTCTGTCTGTGGTGGGCCCGCCAGCCTCGCCGAACAAGCGGACTTTCTTGCCACCGACGCCGATCCCGAGGCCCCCGAGTCCGGCTCCTGGTGTAGCTCCAACCCCCATCCCTAACGCAGGGGAACGCGGAGTCACCGAGTCAATCTCGTCCTCGAAGCCGTCCGTCAGCATTGCCGTCCCGGCTACTGCATCCTGCATACTTTCCTAAATAATACGTCTGTTTGTGAAGGTAATGTTGTCTCTTCACTTTCTTTGGGGTTATAATGTTATAAAATAATTACGTTTTACTTCAGAAAAATCCTCAAACTCTCCCGAAGCGAGAAGAGAATCTCTTTCCCCCAAGCCATTAACTTTCTAACAACCTACCCTGCTTCGTTCCATTTGTGTATTGTCCCGCCCCTTTTCAAAATATGCGAAGGCTATTGGGCGCGAGAGTTAAGTACTGGAACCCGATTGGCCGCGACACACGCTACTCGAGCGAAAGCACGCGACGTCAAGGTTGGTTTACAAGAGGGCTTTAAGATTTAACGCCAGGAAACATAATTTAGTAAAGACGATTGGACGTGGGCACGCTTGTCACAAATTCCCGCCCTCTCGATACGCCTATTATTTTTGTCTTTTTCGAGAAAGTAGAGGTTAATTTGTTTACAGAATCATATTTAGGAAGTTTTAGGAATTTTGGAGGTGGCATGTTTACTGTACGTTAATGCAATGCAAGATGCATCAGAATAGTCTGTCACTAGCTGTCGAATTATTTTATGAGTGCAATATCTAATGTGTTGACAGTTAGGTTGGTCATCTATCCGTCCGATATTTGCCACACTTATTATTTAACATGTTAGGGCAACTGTGTCAATAACACTACGTTTAGAAGAGGGCGCGACCGACCTGGGTGAAGCAATACCCGGATTTCTCTGAAAGACTTACTTGTGGGACTTGTAGTTTATTTTTATGTAATATTGTGCATACATCATAAATTGTGGAGTAGAGATCAAAATATATTGTGACAATTCTGTACTTTCTTTCTGGAAACATTATTTGCACATTTTGCATGGGAATAGATTTTTCATATTCTGCTCAAATAAGCTTTCATACTTGGCTTTATTATTCAAAGTACTCTGTATACTAAAATATGAATACATATACAACTACATCGACATGTATACACCATGATTATGGTATTGAAAATGAATGTAAAAGCATACATTTATATTCATGTACATTTAGGCCCGGTTTCACAAACGGGGCTTAGCTTAAGCCAGGACTAGGCATTAGTTTAATTAAGATATAAGGCATTTTTATA
>JAUMHR010000031.1:3910701-3922576 GCA_032361145.1 Enteromius fasciolatus
AGAAATGCAGACCCAGCTCCCAACCCAACTTTGTGAATAGATTAACGGCGATATTTTTTTTATCGCGCGATAAGAGTTAACGCCGATAACGGCCCACCACTAATATTTACACAGCAAGAATTAAACCAATACAGACAAGGAAAGATTATTCACTCAGGAAACTACATATTGTGTAGTTAATTAAACTTTAGATACATGTCTAAGCCGTTTTAAGCATTTTAAAAACAAAATTATGATTATAAATCATGAATTATTAATTCTTAAACAGCATTGTTTTTACTGTGGCAGTTTGTGAAATATATAGACCACTGTTCAAAAGTATTTTTTTAAAGAAATTAATGATTTTAATATCAGGGTAAGTGACAGTAAAGGCATTTAGATGTTATAAAAGATATTTTATAGATAGATGTTGTTTCGATTAAAGAAATACATTTTCTGCTAAAATATTAAGCAACACAACAGTTTTTAACATTAATGATATTAAGGAACATTTCTTTATCACCCAATCAGCGTTTGAGGATGATCTCTGAAAGATCATGTGACACTGAAGACTGGAGTAATGATGCTAAAAACTCAGCTTTGCAATCACTTGCAATTTTTGACAAATTTATACAAATATATTAAAATAGATAAGGGTATAATAATATTAAAATTATAATATTTCACAGTATTCTTGTTTTTACCTCTTTAAAAAGAAATTGTTGTTAATTTTTTTAACGTTTTCTGTTTCAAGAATTAATTTTCATTATGCTTTTGACTAGATTTCCTAAGTAAGACTTACATTTTTATTTTTATTAAATTTTTTATCAGTACATTAATAGGTCAGATGAGCATCATGTGAAAAAAAATTTTTTTTTCATAGATAAATCCAGTTTAGCTGACTCCTGACTGCTCTTAGCATTTGAAGCTTCACGTACTACAATCTATTGTTTGTTTATTGTTGAAGATCAGATCAGATTTTATGACCAATTTCCTGGAAAATCCAGAGGGTTTACAGACGTTTTCCTGCAACTGTGTTTAGTATTGGCACCGAGACGCTGCATTTGACCTATAATTTATTCAGACCTACTTAAGCTTTAATGGTCTGTGTTATTTCATCGACTTGGCCTTATGACAGATATTGACCGGCTCTTATTAACAGGCGAATTGGAAAAGACCTCAGCAACACTTTTGCCAAGTTGGAGAAGCTCACAATCCGTAAGTATCTGGTCTCCCTGGCCATCCTCTCACACATGTACCACTGTGGACTGTTTTGACGTGTAACTCAATCTGTTTTCACCTGCAGTTGCCAAAAGAAAGTCCCTTTTTGATGACAAAGCAACTGAAATTGATGAACTCACTTACATCGTGAAACAGGTTAGAGTGAGATGTTACTTTCGCTTCACCAAGGACACATTATTCTGTCTGTCTCATACTGTAATCTGTCTGTGTTCGCTCAGGACATTAACAGTCTAAACAAGCAGATAGCTGGCCTGCAGGAACTCGTTCGATCGCGGAGTGGACAGAATGGCAGACATCTTCAGACGCATTCCAACACCATCGTGGTCTCATTACAGGTATCAAGCTTTAGCTTCAGAGCTCAATCGCAGAGTGAAGATTATTGACATAAAAGCCTGTTTTCTGTTTGTAGTCCAAGCTGGCATCGATGTCGAGTGACTTCAAGTCAGTCCTGGAAGTCAGAACAGAGGTAAATGATGTACGTTTTAAGTGTTAGATCCATCATGCTTCGTTTCTGATCGGTTTTGTATCATGTCTTCTTTCTGTTTAGAACCTAAAGCAGCAGAGAAGCAGGCAAGAGCAGTTTTCTCAGACTCCTGCTTCATCCTCCTCTTTCCACGCCAACAACTTCAGTAAGAGCTTCTCTGCTTGTGATAAAGGTGATGTAGTGGATCCATGTAGTTATTCTTCCCTTTTGGTCCTATTTCAACAGACAACTCAGTGCTTATGCAGGACGACTCCAAGAAGACGGATATATCTATAGATATGGACCTCAGCTCCAGTCAGCAGATGCAGTTAATCAATGAACGGGTATTGTTTGTTTATCGGGTGTTTTGTAATGTACGGCTGCAGGTGAACTGATGGAAGTATCTCTGTTGGCATGTGTTTGTTTAGGATTCGTACATTCAGAACCGTGCTGACACTATGCAGAATATAGAGTCCACCATTGTGGAGCTCGGATCAATATTTCAGCAGCTGGCTCATATGGTGAAAGAACAGGAAGAGACCGTACAAAGGTGAGGATTAAATCTTCTGTGAGAGAGTCTTCATCATGAGGAGGTTTTCTATGTCTAATTAGATTCTCTGACATTTTTACCTATGTTTGCTATGTATGAGCTATTAAAAGGTATTTTAGATCAAACTTCATTTTCAGAACACAATTTTTGATGAATTCTGAGAGCTCTCTGACCCTCCAATAGACAGAGATGTAATTATCACGAAACGTCTTCGTTTCTTTGAAACGTCTTTGTAAAATGATGTTTGAACCCCTGATGTCACATGGATTATTTTACAGATATCCTTGCTATGGTTCTTGATCATGTTGATTACATTGCTGTCTATTTAGAAGGTCAGAGAGCGCTCATAATTCAACAAAATTATCTTAATTTTATTAAGATATTTAATTATTATTTCATACGGTTAATTGTGCTTAATCGCATCCAAAATAAAAGTTTTTGTTTACTGTATATGTTTATGTGTATATATAAATACAAACACATGCATGTGTATATTTACAAAAATTATGTTTATATATTAAATATATTTTTATATAATATAAAATATAAGAATATAAATGTATATACAGTACATGTAAATATTTTCAAAATATGTACACTGTGTGTGTGTGTGTGTGTGTGTGTGTATTTATATATGCATAATAAATATGTGATTAATCATTTGACAGCACTACTTTTTTGTTTTTCTAAGATAAACAAAGGTCTTAGAGGTTTAGAATGACACGAGGGTGAGTGATTGATGACAGGATTTTCGTTTATGGGTGAACGATCACTTTAAGTAAATTTCCGTTTGTTAAAATTACTGTAAGTAAAACCGAAACAAATAAATTCAGCGAAATAGATTATTTAAAAAATAAATAAATAAATAAAAACAACTAAGCATATAATGACATTTCTAAAACTTAAACACAAGTTCAAATGAAATATATACAAGAATAAAAACGAATTCAAAATAGTAATAACTAATAGTAGTTAATAATGACTGAAACCTAGAGTCGTAGGTCTTCCTTTCCTTTTTCTTTTTTCAGTTTCAGTGTCTAATCAATAAACAAGTGTGTTTTTCCCCATTTGTGGCTTGGTCATCAGTGTATATGATCGTAATGAAAAGCCCTCTGCCAGTTTTACTGCCGCAGTAACCGTTAGCCAGCAGTTTCCTCGGTAGTAAGTGATACCAGTGTCATAAATTGTTTTGGCAGAATGATGGTTTGGGTTGTTTTGAACAGGCCAGCATCGTGACTCTAGTTTATCATCATGAGACTTGCATTACCGCTCAAAAATAATGACATTTATGATGTATTAGAATTTACAATAAAAAGATTTTTATTTCAAATAAATACCCTTCGAATTTTTTAACTTTTAACAGTTTCCACAAAAATATTCAGCAGCAAAGCTTTTAGAATGATCTCTGAAGGATCACGTGACACTGACGACTGGAGATATGATGCTGAGAATTACCATAAACCACCTAGTTATTTTTAAATATAAATATTTGTTATAAATGCTACCTTTGTGAGTATTAGAGAGATAAGAGCAAAAGAAAATCTAACTGACCCCAGACTGTATGAACAAACAATAATCCTTTCTCTCTTCCGACAGAATTGACGCTAATGTCGAGGACACTCAACTGAACGTGGATCTCGCGCACACAGAGATACTCAAATATTTCCAGTCTGTGACCAACAACCGCTGGCTGCTCATCAAGATGTTCCTAATCCTCATCCTTTTTTTCATTGTCTTTGTGGTTTTCATGACCTGAGGTCCACTCTTAAGAGGGGCAGATTTAAAGAATCGGGTGATTCTCAGTATTTGAGGAATGAAAGTGGCCGTTCACTCAGTCTCTTTTTTTTCTTGTCTCTGCTCTTTCTGTCCTCACTGGCTGCCAAGCTCTCATTTAGTGATCTTTTGTCTCAGAATGGGTGGAATTGAATATTCGTAAGAGTCTGTATGGACCGAGCATTTGTCGGTTTGTAGTTTGTCCATGTCAATTTCAATGTGAAATGGTTCTGTACCTGTTTAAGTTGCATAGATTACAGGGGTATCCCTGAGTAAACACAATTCAAACTGGTGGTTTTTTATTTAATTGGGTGTTTTAGTCATCCTTCACAAGCCTGAAATGTCTCTGTATGTGGTCTTTTCTGGAGAACACACCCATTTGTGCTGAACTGGACATTGAGATTGGAGGAATGTCCCACGCCACCGTTTGTGAAATGCATACTGTAAAATTTGAAGAACTGAAAAAGAAATGAATGCTTTGTTGTAATGTCTGTTGCTATGTCTTTTTACAGTAGCATATGTAGTAACTGATCACTTCAAATTCATGAGATAAAGTTAACATTACGTTTCAATAAAAGACAAACGTGGCATTTTAAAACTGTTTAATTTTTGCATTTGATAAAAATGCCACATGTGATCGAAGGGAAGAGTACGAAAGATTCATGCTGCTTAAATAAGAGAAAGAGCCATAAACTCTTAAAAATAAAGGTTGTTTATTAGCATCTGTGGTTCTGCGAAGAACCTTTAATCATCTGTCACAGGAAGTACCCTTTCAAAAGGTACTACGATGAACCATTAGGGGTAAATAAGGTAACCAAAGATGTATTTTATAGCTTTTGAGCCTTTTTACCTGAGAGTGGATTGCACATAAAATTCTTCATAGTGGAAAAAGTTTCTTTAGATTATTAAAATATTCCTCATATTAAGACAAAACTTCACTGAAAGGTCCTAAATGATATTTTATGGCACCACTTTTATATACTCCTTTATTAAGAGATGCATTGCCAGTTAAGCTTTATTCCATTATATCTGGAATACAAGCGATGCTTTAAAATAAACTGTAAGGTTCAAAAACAAGCTGGTTGCCCATATCATAAAGAGTTTCTACTCCAAACATAGCTTGTTCAGGTCAGCGCTCTTTCTTCCACTACGCTGATATCAGGCATGCTCCTGATCCTCCTGCTTCTGAGCATATTGTCTTCATCCTCGTCGGTCTCTTCGGCTTGGTCCTCTGCGTCATGGCTGACTGTTTCTCTGCTCCACAGCGGGTTGATCCGGATCCGTGAGCGCAGGTTGATGACAGACATGCTCTTACTGCGGTTGGCCCGAGCCTTCAGTTCTCTCACCCTGGCTTCCTCATCCTCCACCTCGTCCAGGAAGTTACACAGAACGGAACGAAACAGGCGAGACACTTCAGTCACCTCTGGCTCTACCTCCGTCACAACTTTCCTCATCCTCAACAAAAGCAGAAGCAGATTATTGTTTAAAGATACAGTTCAATTAACAGTTAAAATACTAAAAATTGTAAAAAAAAAAATATATATATATATAATAATAGGATCTGGTTTTATACGCTCTATGATTATGACACTTTCTGGCTATAAAACTGGAAATTAAGTATTGTGATGCCATGATATGCTTAAACACTTTAAAATTAAAAAGTTAAATAGTAACCACAAAACTTCAATTTTAAAAAACTATTCACAAAAAAAAACAAAAAAGTAAATTCAGTGCTGGATAGATTAGTTGCAACTTGTAGACCATTACTGTTTCTGAAATGAATATTCGATGAATCACCAAAATTGTACACTGTAAAAAGAAATCCGTAAAATTTACGGTAAAAAAACGGCAGCTGTGGTTGTCAGTATAAAATCATGAAAAATACGGTATCAAAATTTTTGTTTTGTCAATAGTTTCACGGTTTTATTTAAAATTTACAGTTAAATACCGTAATTTCTAATAATAAACCATAATGATTGATACATGTGCCAGCCTATTAAAGTAATGAAATCTATTTTGTACATTTGAAATACTCTGATAACTACCAAGGTGCAGATGGTGATGAGAAACTCACATGAGCTTTTAAATAGTAACACATATAGAAGGTGCTCAGTGTCATTCACGCAAGCACTAAACCATAAATCATAATGGCAAGAATTATTAAACTAAAATCGGCAATAAACATTCATTTAACAACATTACATGTAACATTCAACCCATATAAACATAACCGATACAAAAAAAACTAAAAGGAAACATTGCTATTTTAAAGAAAAAACATCAAATTCAAACAAAATTTAAAATGCAATGCAGGGAATTCTGGGAATGTCAGTTTACGGTGTTTCCCTGTGAATTTGACAGGAATTTACCATTATCTATTTAACCGGTTTTTACCGTAGCATTTATACTGATTTTTACCGTTAAATTTACGGCCATTTTTGACAGTGTAGACAGTAATGTTATGCATTACATAACACATTTTAGGTTATATAATCAGACTACTTTTTGATTATGTTTGACCTAACACATTGATTTAAATAGATAAACCTTGTACCATAGCCTACTGATGTAAAAATACCAAGAGAAAGAAATTATAAGATTGTTTTTAATAACACAAAGTGCTTAAAACATAGGAAGGGTTTCCCAAAGTGGAGTTTAATGAAAAGAACATTCAAAATAAAACACCATCCCCCAGTTTCACAGACGAGGCTTAAGCTAGTCCCAGACTAAATTGCATGTTCGAGCTGGCTCAGATGAAAATATCTTGCTCTGACATATCTTAAAACATGCCAGTGTCATTGTTCTGTGTTAAGATGCTCACCTGTAATATTTTCTTATAAGGCATTTTTGTAAAAGTTGCTTAAATTGGCTTAAACTAAGCCCCGTTTGTGAAACCGGGCCCATGAGTACCATGAACATGTTTTTCATTCCTTAAGCGAGTAAAAATATTACTTCAAGTAAATATATTAGTTATATTGATATATTTCCTTTTACGTTTAAAAGGAAACTTTAAAAGATGAAGAAAAAAAAGAGTTATTAATAAGCTATTGCAAATAATAGGCTATGTTATCACGTATTTTTAAACGTAGGCCTACTTAATTTTTGGAATCTGATTATGCAATCCAGATTACATGTAATCACTTACTACTTAGCACTCCATATCATAACTATAGCCTATTTAAAAAATAAATAACACACACTTCTTAATTAGGAGTGGTAAAAGATCACTTGTGATGCACTATAGCCTGCAGTAATCGACACCACTTAAAGTAGGCTAATGGATCTTTCACAAACTGAATGCATGCTGCTGTCTGAGGTATTGTTCACTACAGACGTAGACCTACCTGAGGATGAGGGGGCCGCACTGGCTGGGAGACACCTTGGCACACAGGTCTTGGAGCTCCAGCATCTCCCCAGCTGGGATCTCATGGGAGGACTTGTGTGGAGGAGCAGCCAGCCAGCTGTAATCCACAGAGGAGCTGCGCCTGCGGCTCTCCGCCGCCCTCTCCTGGCGCAGGCGCTCAGTGCGCTTCTGCAAAGAGCCCAGCTCCAGCATCAGCATGTCGGTCACCAGTTCCTCCGGCGAGCGCTGGCCAGGAACCTGGGGTTCCCTGGAGAACACCGATGACCAGAGGAACATCTGAAATGGTAAAGAGCTTGTAAACGAACGATAAAGAAAATAACACAGCGACTGTTTGTGCGGCAAAGCCTGCTGGTGACAGAAAGTGGCCTAACCTACTATCCTCCCAAAATATGTCATCATGAATAATAAACGACACAGAAAGACTCTTACCTTCTTCTAGTTGAACAGAGGGTTTGTTATATACTCACTGGACTTTTTTACACAGCAGCGCACATGTCTTTACCACATGGCAGTTCCTCTCAGCATCAGATAAAGGGCTAATAATAATCCCTTATGATTCTAATATACCGTAAAGCTATATTTCAGCGACGCATCACTGGCAAAGCAAAACACTACGTAGTCTAAGTAAACTATCCTTCTATGCATACAAACCAATTCGAACACCAACTGCGTTGGTGGATGTCTAGCTTAGTCATTCCGATGAAATACTCTGTATTAATAGGATTATTCCTTTTAAGGGTTGCACAACACAGAATTAGATCCCAATCCTGTCTTAATAAACACTGCTAAGGCCCCCTGCTGTCCTTTTGTAGGCGAACAAAATGATATGAAATCAGATTAGTAACAGAGAAATACAAAAGCTTTGCAGTTCTCACGTTTCAGACACGTCTCATTTCCCTCTTGCGGAAGAAGCTGAAGAGTAGAGTATGACATAATACTAATATTTGTCAGAACTTGACTTTCAAACAGAAGAAGCTGGAGATCAAAGTTAAATTTGATTTAATTTCTCGTCTTGTTATGATCCTAATACCACTGAACTTCTCACTTTTATTCTTTGGCCTCCTGTCTCCTCACTCTTGTTAAAAGCCCTGGGAAATTGCTAGGATTAGATTAATGTGTAATGTAAGAGTTCTTAAGTACTGGTGTTCAGGGAAGAGCTGCCACTCCGTATGTGTCTCTCAGTCTATTGGAATGAGGAAAAAGCCTACTCAGCTCTATTTTTTCAGTGATTTCGAACTTCCTGACATATCTGGACGAGTCCAGGAATGTGTGTTTTTAATGGATTAGAAATGGGAGACCTTCTAAATTATTCATGGTTTGAAAAAAAGTTAGCTTTTTGTGCATTTGTTTATTTAAAATGTGCATACGGCAGTGGTTTTGTTTGCCCGATTGCTCAAAAATCAGTTTAAAAACCACAATGAAAATCCATTTTTATTATTGAAAAGCTTTTCTTAATGGGACACAGGATTCAGTCCATATTCTCATTTGCTTCTTTTTTTTAAACTCACTTCCATCTCAGCAAATGTAGTTCCTGCTAAAATACCCTTCCATTAGATTTCAATCAATTTTGACGTTTTAAACCAGTGATTCCTCTCTCATTCGTTCTTCAAACCCTCTGTTAGACATGATCACATTGCTTTCTACAGTTACAGTCGCGAGTACGTCTCTGTCATATTTTATCTTTAAATGTTTCAGTGTGGACTTTAATGTGAAAAATGATATGAAACCACATTATTGAGGAAAAAGGAAACTGATACTGGTCACTTCAACACAAAGAAAAAATAGCAGCATTTTTAAACCATGGATTTTCCCATATGACAGGAAGGAAATGTTTGAATTTGTCATGAAATGAGTGACAGATCTCATTCAGGAGGGAAATTATTTCGCTAAACAAATATTTAACACAGATGAAGATGATTTGCATGAAGAAATGTACTGAAAATGACAAATTCTGGATTTGGATTAATGTTCGAATTATTATTATTATTTATCATTACTATATTTATATTACTTGTCCTATAGTGTCACAAGGATTTCAGTTTTATTTATATAATAATAACAAGTGGTGATAATATTAGGCCATTATTAATATTAACAACAACAAAAACACTATCATTATTATTACTATCATTATTATTATTATTATTATTATTAAACAAATAAATAAATATCACTACATACATAAGTTCATGGGGATGTTAGAGTCTATTTCAATTCTATAATAATAACAACAACAGGGGAATAAGAATATTATTATTAATATTTATAATAATAATAATAATCATCATCATCATCATCATCATTATTACAATTCATCACAGGGATGTCTGTTTTATTTATATAATAATAATAATAATAATATTAACAACAACAATAATAAAGATGATGATCATCATCATCATCATTATTACAAACCATCAAACCACTTATCCTATAATAATTATAATAATTAGGGGAGATAATATTATTATTAATATTAACAACAACAGCGATGATCATCATCATCATTATTACAAATCATCAAACCGCTTATCCTACATAATAAAAATAATATTAATAAGGGGTAATAATATTATCATTGATTTTTAAGATAATAATAAAAATGTTATTATTATGCACTCATTCCTCAAACCACTTCCTACATAGGGTCACAGGGATGGTGGAGTCTACAGCAGTACTATAATAATAATAATAATAATAATCATGATTCATTATCCAATGAGATTCTTTTGTATAACTCAGTACTTATAAATTGTCACTAAAACTATATTTATTTTATTTTTGTCTGTTTCTTGTAACTAATTTAAAGTAACCTTTACATATTGGAAATGAGAAATAATCAAAAACAAACAGACACTAACAAATATACTAAATAATACAGAAATATTTATTTATTCAGGTGTTTGTTTATTTACAATCCTTCCAAAAAAACATTAACTACATAACCTTATCTCCATCAGACTTCAAACAAACAAACACCCCTCCCGTCCTGATCAGTTTTTATATTTATCCCCAGAATGTTGTCGCCATAAATCTCCCATATGCATCTGCTCAGGAAGCGGCCCTGATTTCCCCCGGCTTGCCTTTGAGCAATAAAAGCCCACCACTGCCTGTGGAGCCCGGCCAAGAATTTGAGGAGGTGATCCAGAACCTCTCACACAAATTACTCCGAGGGATCAAAGTGGGCATAAAAGTCTATTTACAGAGTGCAGAATGAATCAAAGTCCCGGTGTAGATGTGTCAGATGACATATGAGGTCTATATCTACTTACGTTGTTTAAGAAACAGAAGTAAGATGTGACAGAGCTCTGTAAGACCTGGAAGTCAAGGTCTAGTCAGTGCTATTCATGTGTGTGGCAAAAATCGTTCTCTGCTGAGACAGAGAGCCCTATATGGTCTTTTTTTATCAGAGTCCAAGTCTTGTTAAAATGAGTAAAAGGAAAGTGTATTTCATCTTCAGCTCAGATGGCACCTAGCCCAGTGTAAACAGCAGAGGTACATCAGTTAATTGCAAACTTCGTGCTGACAAAGAGATGACTACACTGCTTAATCCTGGGATGCAAGAATAATTAAATCACAGAGGAGTAACAGTAACATATATCTTTTAAAATTTGTATTTGTATTTATTTATTTATTTAATCAGGGACAACACACATTAATACATCCAAATATTGCATATTGAAAACAGAATTACAGACTACCATCCTATCCTTAAATCACTATAAATGATCACAATTCTGATGGGTCAATAACCATATTCAGCTTTTTCCAGAAACCAGTATCCTGTGAAATGTTTTAATTCTTTCAGCTTGACTGGGAGTCTGTTCCACAGATAATTCAACAGATAACTGATCAAAGGTAGTTCTTCTTAATGGCACACTACAATCATTCAAATTCCAAACAAGTATATAGAATCATTCTTAATCTTTTATTTATATATATCATTTTTTCCCAAAATGACTTGTTAATGCTGTGTTTCTCGTTAAGAAATGCTCTAGCATGCATGGACTTTCCATTCATTTTCCAACAATGCTAAATTTCATTAATTGTATAAAATATATATGTGTGTGTGTGTGTGTGTGTGCACCTGGTATTTATCACCTTATGGGGACCAATTGTCCCCACAAAGTTAGGAATACCAGTAAATATTGACGTTGTGGGGACATTTCTTAGGTCCCCATGAGGAAACAAGCTTATAAATTACACAGTGTCACACCATCGGGCTGTGCTGAGCCAGACACAGCCGATCTATCACTAGAAATCACGCCATCGAGTCTAACTGATCCCAGCACAGTCACGTATGCACGCTCACAGTCACCTGACTACTGATTGCCTTCACCTGTAGTCCCACTCATTAGATGGCTTCTTAGTCTCACCTCACCAGTAGCTCGATGGCTGTGATCAAGGATCACTGCACTTTGAGATGATACCACAGAATTTCCCCACTGAAAGGAGCAAGATCGCGTTTATCATGACATTACTCACTGGACGCGCACTTCAATGG
>JAUMHR010000031.1:3959137-3969252 GCA_032361145.1 Enteromius fasciolatus
TCTGACCCTCCATAGACAGCAAGGATATTGTCTTGTTCAATGCACAGAAAAAAAAGTCCATGTGACACCAAGGGTAATATTATGAAGCTACGAGAGTACATTTTGTGCACAAAAAAAACTATTCAATAATTCTTCTCCCAGAGTTATGATCAGATCAGAGAAAATGCATGAAGTGACCAGTTGTAAACAGGTCTGTTTAGATACAAGGGTCTAATTTCTTCTCCTCTTTCAGACTCTGTGTACATTGAGGACATGGAGGCCGTGCAGAAGTTACGGGACCTGCTGCATCAGGCTCTGCTGGAGCTGGAGGTGCAGCGACGCCCCGATGACCCTCAGCGTGCGGGACGTCTCCTCCTCACCCTGCCCCTCCTCAGGCAGACCGCCGGCCGGGCCCTCACCACCTTCTACAGTATCAAAACCCGTGGCGGCGTGCCTATGCACAAACTCTTCCTGGAGATGCTGGAGGCCATGATGGACTCACCCTAGAGAAGAGGCGACGACGGATGAAGGACGAACAAAGCGGCCAAATGGTTGGCCCCGGAGTCTTTTTTTTGTGTGCGCAAGGGCTACAAAAGCCAGAAGAAAACACTTTTTAGGGTTGAATATGAAGAAGACGCTTTGTGTAGCTGTCCGCCGGTACTGATCTTTCACATCCAATGCTCCTCCTCCACTTGATTTCAATGGGTACCACGTCAACGCAGACTAGGGTTAGATCCACTTAATATTTATGTCAGTGTTAGAGAAACCGTGTATTTCATCCTGTCGCTTCACGGCCATCCTGATAAGTGTTTCTAGGAGCTAACCATTACTGTAAACTCAGAGAAATTCACGTGCCAAGGGCGCCTACTGAGACTGCAGCAATATGAACTCTTCCCTGAATCGCACGATTCAGCGATATCTCCTCCTCTATCTAATCAAACTCTCTCTATCACTACAGTTATAACCGAGCAAGCTTTCTTTTTCTCCTTAAGCCGGTGCAAAAAAGGCACTTGTGTAAAGTTAATAACGTCTTTTATAATGCACTCGCCATACTAA
Organism: Enteromius fasciolatus; assembly: GCA_032361145.1. NCBI lineage: Eukaryota > Metazoa > Chordata > Actinopteri > Cypriniformes > Cyprinidae > Enteromius > Enteromius fasciolatus. Next base: position 3,960,173 of record JAUMHR010000031.1, read on the forward strand.
AAAGTGCTATTTATCTTTGACCCGCTAGCTTTTTGTGGAATATGCAACACGTAGATGAGGTACAGCTCAAGACAGATTTATTTGAGTTTACTGGTACTGCAAATATCATATTACGTAAAGCAATATGAAATATTTCATAACTCGTTTTTAAAAACAAAAGGCTGCCATGCCATGTTCCGCTTCGAAACTAAATTTACTAGTGCTGTAGTCAAATAGAAAAGTCCGGTTTTTTGATTGTAGTAAATTTTAATAAAAAAAGCCGTCCTTTGTATATTAGCCAGTTGTTTAAAAAAGAATAAAGTCATCGTTTTGGGATATGGATTATGTGAATTGTGGGAGGTTATGGGTACTATAAATGCTGAACTGAACCAACAGTGCATCTAAATCAGGGTAAACGGAGAGCTTTTTCCTCCTGTAGGCCACTACTGTAGTTTGATTTATGTTATTTTTTTGCTGTAATGGTTTTTCAGATGGCGTGGGATATCATCAGATGACACTGGCCTGCTTGTGGGAGTAACTGGTTTGGAAAGACCTTTTTTTTTTTTTGTCGTCATTCAGAAGAAAGATCATATTCTGTATTGTGATCCTTCAATTTGTGCACGGACGCAGCCGGACAGCCTCTCACTGAGGTTCGTTCTGTGATATTCAAACTGAAAGCCTCTGTGGTGCAGAGCAACATTAAATGCAAATTTGGAAAGCCTCACGATTTGGGCTCATCCCGAGCCGGCGCTTCGAGACTCTTCTTCGTTTGGTTGTTTTAGGATGTGTGTGGCGTGATCTCCTCGTAGTTGTTTGTTTGCAGACGTTCGTCTGGTATTATATGCAATCATACTCCGTTCAGAGTGCTACAACTCCTCTACCTTTTATTTATTCTACACGTGTGAAAACAGGAGGAAGAAAAGCCAGTCGCCATTTTGGCCTCTTTACCGATTTAAGTAGTAAAAAAGCAAACCACTGTTGTACAGAGTCGGGCCTCGGAGGTGACACCACATCTTCAGGTGATTTTCACTGTATACTGTTCGCAGCGATGATTGTACGAGCTCTGAAAGGGGTCCGCCGCAGATACCCGCCGCAGACGCAGAGGGAAAGAATCTTCCATGGTTATGATTTAGAATATTTTCAGCGCAACATTAGGTTTAATCTGGGTCTGCAGATTTCTTTCTTTTTTTTATTAGTCCAGGATACTGAGGGGATGTGTTGTGATTCAGGCCTTTTGGGTGATCATGTGCATTTCTGTTGCTCATTTTTATGCTCATTGCTTGAGTTTAGGTTTGGGTTTTCCATATAGACTATGAAGCTTGGCCTCAGGTTTGGTATTGAAATAAAGCAATTCATTTGGGAGATTGTTATGAAATGTCTTTTTTGTATTGAATTGTTTTTTAGATTTATCTTTTTGTGATTAAAGTACTAACATTTAAGATCTGAAAGCCAGTGGACGTTATATTCCTGTGTTCATTTCCGCTCAATATCGCAGATTATGGGCACTAATATGTGCTTATCACTGCAAAACCTTCTCTCTTTTTTCTTAAAAGTATGCCAGTTTGGCTGTTAAGGGAATTTCGGGATATATCGGTAAATTCGGTTTCATTTTTTGGATATAATTTATATGCATTTTTTCTTTTATACACAGGAAGTCAATGTCTCTCGTAAGTGGTTATTGGGATGTCATGGACTGTGTACATAACCATGAATGAGTGGGTCCATTCAAAGACAGCTGTAAAATATGTCAATGTTTGTGTCAATTATAACTAATATAACAATGATATTACAGTAGTGTTTTCATAATGGTAAGCATTATATAAAGCCATTTTGTCTGTCAGACTTAGATCATAACATATGATTGAGAGATAAATTAAATTCATGGCTAGGTGTTTTTTGTGTGTCTGTGTATATTTATGTAAATGAGCAATACCAGAATTTACCAAAATGTTTGTTTTCACATTTTTCTGTATATTGCTATACTGTAAATCAAACCGCAACAGTAACACTAGTGATAACAGTCAATAATAATAAGAACTACAGTAAAGAACAAATCAATATTTGTATTCCAAAATGTTGTATTTAAAAGATTAAAATCTATTTTTTACTCAATTTGCGGATGTTTATTAATATTATTGTTCTGGTATTTGTGTGGGTTGAAGTCAAATGATTGTAAATGTCTGTGCTTTTTTTTTTTTTTGTAAAGCTCAGTGGTTCTGCGGTAGTAACTATTTCAAGACTTTGTTCATATTGAATCACTGTGAAGAGAAAGCAAACACTAAAACACCACAGGAAAATAGAGGTATTTTAAAATATTGTCAGTGTCAATGTGTTTTGTAATAAATTAACACGCCTCATCACTTGTCATTGGATTTCTATGTCGTTTTGTCATGAATTCTGTTAGTTTTTTTATGTGGTTTAAATCAAAGTGTCCATATTTAGGCTTATTTAACAGGCATAATAGTGAATTCACTTTTATATTAAGTGTCTTGTCCATTCCATTGTTTTCATGAACGATATGGTGCTGGCCTTTCAGGTATGTTTATGTAAATTTAACGGTTTTATAAACTCAATTAGTACTGCTACACAGATAAAACAATATCACTCACCTTTAGGTTAGTCAGAAGGAGAGGTAGTACAAACTCTCAGTAGTGTTCCGCATTAGAAACATTATTGTCGATCATGATGCCACATGCAGTGAATATGTGTGCGTATTACTGCCCTCGTGCGGTTAAGTGTTGAATAACGCCTCACGCGAGAGCTTCAGCGGGGATACAGCGCCACCTGAAGCCCGATAGAGTTCCGACCGGAAGGCTATGCATTTTAGGCCTATTTCTAGTTCTGCAAGTTGATGCAAAAAAAAATTTAAATTCTCAAACATTAATTTCAAATAATTTACTGCACGTGGGGCAATGCTGTATATAAGAGTGATTCTGAGTAAATTAATCTTTTAAAGGGCTTTTTTAGCACTAACATTTGTTGTGTGTGTTTAAATGGTATAAATTGTTAAAAATATAGGCTTAGCTTTGGAGTGAAATTTTTAAGGTGCTACTTTAAGGCTTATCGTTCTGATGTCTCCCCGAACCAGCAAGTGCTTGTTTTGTAGTTGGTCTTACTCTATGGTTGGGTTCAGCAACCAGATTCAAAATGCCATCCAATTTCGATTGGCAGTAGCTAAAAACAATAAACTTCAAAATCCTGATTGTGTGAACACTTTTATGTATATATATATAGTACTGTACAGTAACACACTAACACACACATACGGTATGCAATTTGAAAAAATACACGTACATGTACACAACCGTTTAAATTTAGGGGTCAGTACGATATTTAATGGTTTTTAAAGATGTTTCTTCTGCTCATCAAAGCTGCATTTATTAGATTAAACCCACCGCATTACAAAAAATTACAAAAAAAATGTAAAATTGTGAAATATGATTCTGTGTTTTAAAATGTAATTTATTCCTGTGATACAGAGCATCATTACTTTTCAGTGTCACATGATCCTTTCAGAAATCAAATCAAATCTGCAGATTTATTATTATAATTGTAAATGTTGGAAACAGTTGTGCAGTCAAATACATTTTTGGAACCTGTGATTTTTCTTTCTTTCTCAGGATTCTTTGATGAATAACAAGTAAAAAAACAACATCATTTTTTACCAAATATAATACATTTCTAAAACGTAAATCTGCTATGTCATATGACGTTTTTGTTCATTCAATAGATCCTTGGTTAATAAAAGTATTAATTTCTTTCAAAGAAGAAAGAATAAAAATGTACGGATCCCAAACTTCTGAACAGTAGTGTAACAGTAAACTACTGTAACAGTAGTTCTGAACATTATTATCCATTTTAAATAAATGCTCCTCTTTTTAATATTTTAATGATCAAAGAATCCTAAAACTGTTTTCAACACTGATGATAAACAATCAGCACATTAGATTGATTTCTGAAAGGATCATGTGACGCTGAAGACTGGAGTAATGACGCTTTGTATCACAGGAATAAATTACATTTTAAAATACATTCACACAGAAAACAGCTATTTTAAATTGAAATCATATTTCACAATATATTTGTATTCATATCATTTATATCATATATAAACAGAACCATTTTCTTAAATATATAAATGCTTATACGTGTCTTTACAATTTAAAAAATCTATCTCTCTCTCTCTCTCTCTCTTTATGACTTTAAACACATTTTGATCCGTCCCATTTATGTTAATCACATTCTTTCATTTAGAAATATAATATTTTATTAGGTTTATTTATTTTTCTTTATTATTATTGTTCTTTTTGTTGTTTTTTTGATAACACTTTCTATAAAACCTGTATTTATAATAGGCTAAATTATAAGTGTATTCTTAAAGCATTGTAATAAATGTATAATGCATAAAAAAAATTATAATTTGTTATGGCATCTCATGAATGATCATAAAGACAATTATAATATATTATAATTTACACATATTCGTGATTAGAACTTTTAAGAGTGTGATTATTTATAACACACAATGAACACCATATTGTATGTACTTTATATATATATATATATATATATATATATATATATATAATGGACTATATCATTTATTGACATTGTTTAGGATCTGCACAGTACCTTACTTGTGAGTGGTTAGGTGCTGAGTGTTATTTCAGTGTTTCCTGTGAGGCTAATGTGAGCTAGCTATTACTTTCAACTGGAAAAAATGTTTATTATAAAAACCTAAGAGTATTAGCAGACGTAGATAGGGTAGATAAAATGTTTACAAACTTGCGAAGTATCCTATAATCAGTATGTCTGTTGAGGAACCATCAAAATGAAGTGTTAGCATATATTTAGCAGACACAATAAAACTCTAGCGAAGGTGTGTTGACATGTAGTTGCAGAGGTACTTATCAGCAGGTTAGGTTCCATCAAAATAATCAATAAACTGATAATAACCAAAGCAAATGTGTCATATTACACTATAATCTGATCTGATATCTGATCTTGTGGCTGAGAAAAAAATTATATTGTTATTATTTTTGCTTATAAGTGGTATTTGTCCGGTTTAAGTAAAGTAACATAAGTAATATGGCAAGATATGAGACTTATAGCTACATATAATCCATTGTAACTTGTGTTATAAATGATCATACTCTTAATAGCTATAAAAACAAATAAGTAAATATTATAACACATTAAAACCGTTTTTATATGCAACATATGATTAATTTATTTATTATTTATTATGCATTTATTATAATACTTTAAGAATACCCTAAAATGTATTTAATGCTGTTATAAGTGTTACCGTTTTTTTATTTGTTTGTTTTTTTATATTATTCCTCAGTCATTTGAAATAAATCTTTCAAGACAGGTAAATACACAAATCTCTGTGGGGAAATATTGCAGAAGATAGTTATAAATATTCCCTTAATAACATAATAGATTCTGAAATATGTCAAGACATTATTCATATTATTTGGCTACAGAAATTATTTTGTATTATAATCTGCCCCACATTGGACGTATTTGCTAACTGAGTGTTCTCCATGACATCAAAAATAATTTTAGGAATAAGCCTGTATAATTATTTCCACCATAATCAATTACAGATCATATTGTGTCAAAGATGTCAGAATAGTTATACATTAATCTCTCTGATTTAGACAGATACTTCATTTAATGAGTAATTTCCCCTTTAAATATCACAGGTGTCCATTGAGAGAAAAAAAAAAAAAAAAAATCTAATTCTGGGCTCTTTGCCATTTTTTTTTCTTGGTCTGCAATATAAATGATACAAATACACTTGTCCTACAGCCCTGCAGACATTTCATGAAAACGTTCTGTCTGTCAGTATTTTTAATATTCATGTTGTAGGTGATAGGCTATATTATATCATTAAATATGTGTCTGAAGGTTGTGCCATTAAACTTTCCCTTGTATAATTGCATAACTGAAAACAAACCCATTTGTCGCAATTACACCATCCTGTTTCCAAGAACTACACTCTTCAAAGACAAATTAATTAAATCGCATTACATTGTCTGTCACCATATTTTTTTTTTAAATAGCAAACAATTTATAATTGAAAATAATACCTTCACATTTATATTAATATCAGCATTTATTCTCTTTTTTGTCGTTGTCGTCTGACCTTGATCTTAAGGGTTTTAGTGACACATCCCTAAACTGTAAATCTCAACAAACTCTGTTACTATCTCAAGCCATCATTAAATACCAGCATTAATATTTGCTAATTAGCTACCATTATTCACTCTTATTTTTTATTTATTGTGTGTGTGTGTGTGTGTGTGTGTGATAGAATGTTGATGTCTGATAGAAACTAACAGAAAGGTACTTTGTCACTCGTTTACAGAACACTACAGAAAATAAAAGTGGTCATCACCGCAAATTCAGCGGGGGTGGAGTAACTTTGGATTCGCATTAACATTTAATTACTGTCCTAATAGCAGCATATTATGTTTATTAGTGTAATTAGAGGCAGGTAAGAAGCTGCTTTGATGAGTCTCTCAGTGGAGGGGCGGGAGGCGTGACTGTGCGGCTGGTGTTGTTGTGTTCCCACAGTCTGAGCTACTGCTGCTATATAAACCCATGATTTCCTCTACACTTATACAGAAAGGCGTCCGTGCCTCCCTTTGCGTCAGACTGCTGCACTCTACTCGCAACACCGGCATGCCGATCCAGGTAAGACCCGCAGCGGCAGGACATCCTGACACAGTACTGGTGTTGGCATTGCACATGACCTTGGCACAATTTTCGCCGCTCGGTGCCTAAAATAAACGCATTAGATGCTTCTAGAATACCGTGGCGGCCATGAGTGTCTTTATTACGCGCATTTCATAACACAAGAGTGGGTTATTTTTAAGCGGCGTGTCCGTGTCCGTGTACGACGTTTTCTGGGTGCTTATTCAAAATGAGTTGTAGGCGGTTTATCAAAGCATTTGCGGTAAAAGTAAACTATTTCCTTGTAGGCCTGACGCGCAACTGTAAACTTGGAGTGGGAGCGGCGGGGTTCACGAGTATTTGGCAACACCGTAGCTGCGTACTTGTCAAATGTTCAATTTTCATACAGTCACATTCTGACATAAATAATACTTTGAGAATTGGTGGCTATGGGAATTACGCGTGACAAAACCTGAGAAAAAAGAAAACAAATGCTACTTTACATTAGCCTAGACTAGACAATAGGTTATGATTATTAAACAACCCTAATCTTAAATGCAAAACGAGTAAATAATCTCATTCCGCTGACTCTTAAAGAAATTGTGGAGTTTATCAACCATTTTGGGGGTTTGTGGTAAATTAGAGTTTATGAGGTTACCACAAATCATAGTTTAGTCCCAAACTATCAAACCTGTAATTTCATGCATTTCATATGTTACAAATAAATCTGTGCATTTCACTGTAATAGCAACCAGAACCTCGCTGTAAAAGATATGGTAGCAACATACAGTAACAAATGCATATTTAATTAACTCATTTAATGTAAATTTACCACTAGCCCTAAGTACTAAAATGTATCGCTTCTTTACTGGCAACTACCATTAAAATGCCACATGATATATCAAAGTTCATCACAGGTGCAGAAATTATAAGATAACATACAGTAGTCAACATCAAGAAAGTTGCTTTAAGACAAGAACGGGTATTGTTTGCATTGTAGGACAACATGGATGAAAGGTTTGCTGTATTCTTTATCACTTCCAAGAACTGTCAATTTCCATTTTTTTCATATGTAGGAAGAAAACTTGCTGTTAGCCAATTAAGAGGTTTAGCAATGTTTTTACAGTGATTTACCATTAAAATGAAATTGCAAAAGAAATGCACAAATTACACAATTCCTTACAAATTATGAGTAGCAGGTTTACAAAACAATAACATAATACTTGGTTTGACAATAAGGTCAACAAACAACATTTGTATATATATATATATATATATATAAATATATATAGGCCTATTGTAATATAATGTTAAGCATTAAATGTTAATACTAATTTAAAAAAGGTGCTTGAGTACGAGCATTAAGTCAAGAATCTAAATCATAAGTTTTTTACGATCACAAGAATTGTTCAGTCAGGTGTCCGAATGGTTTGTTTACTTTTTCTTTTTTAATCTCTGAAATTGGAACAGCTGTTGTGTCATCAGAGCTCTTGTGTTTGTGTCGCTGTGGCAATGAATTGACTTCCTAATAAATAATAGATTAACAACTGAATCTGTTTGATCTGTGTTTTATGCTGCATTATTCATGCTGCTGTTTTAAATGTTCTGCAGGTTGGTCAACATCTTCCAGATGTACTGGTACAGGAGGGAGACCCTGGCAACAGCATCTCAATGGCTGAACTTTTCAGGGGCAAAAAAGGAGTGCTTTTTGGTGTGCCAGGAGCATTCACACCTGGATGTTCAAAGGTACCAACATTAATGTGAATTTATGAAATTATTAGCCTCAACCAAAGCTAAAGGCTCAGCTAAATCATTATATATACCACATTAAAATCCAAAAATGTACTATGGGTCAGTACATCAATAGGTTTTTTAATGCATATAGTACTAAACTAGACTTAAACTGCAACACTCAAGCGGTCCCATAAATAGTCTGAAAACCCCTATATAAGTTTGTGAAAGAAGTGCAACATTAGTCTTGTGCACATCTCTCATCATCTTGTTTGTCTTTATGCACTTGTGTTCTCTCAGACTCATCTCCCAGGGTTCATACAGATGGCTGGAGATCTGAGGGACAAGGGTGTGGATGAGATTGCTTGCGTGTCTGTTAATGATGTGTTTGTCATGGCCGCCTGGGGAAAAGAGAACGGAGCAGACGGCAAGGTGGGAAAAGTCTCCGCCCTTAATTAACCTGATTTTTACTGAAACACAGTCTAATTCATCTCATGAAAGATTTAGAAAGACAGACAGACTTGAATTATCTACTGAGTCACATGGATGATTTATTCTAGGTGCGGATGCTGGCAGATCCCACAGGAGCGTTCACAAAGGTAACTCTAAGCCACTTCATGTACTGAAATCAGGAAATATCACAGGATTAAATGTTATTACACTTAAGACAGTCCTTCTCTGACATA
>JAUMHR010000031.1:3969352-3979447 GCA_032361145.1 Enteromius fasciolatus
TATATAGATATTATAAACATCTTTTTTATATACAGGCTGTGGACCTCTTCCTGAATAATGATCACTTGCTCCAGGTGCTTGGAAATCTGAGATCTCAAAGGTGAGACGACAGCATCCACTTAATTTTGCCGCATTATTTTTATCTATATTCTTAAAATATGGTCAACTTTCCAGGGGTGCGTTTCAAGAACAACAATGTAACTCGCTGATAAACCACCCTAGTACGATGCATTGTTTTGGAAACAAACTAGCTACACACGACTGCTTCCCGAACACGGTCGCATCTCCGTCGTTTGAACCACGTCAGTTCAACAACGTAGGGCCATTGTTAATGACGTCACACGCATGTCGTGAAGATATACCTACCTTCTGCATTAAACTGATTGGAGATCTTCAAGATACTGCTGTATTGAACATGACACATATTGACGAAGTTATTATTTTTGTTCACTGCCATTTTGCTTTATTTGATCTTTGAACCATCGCGGGTTCCCTCATACGTCATACTCCGAGGTTCCCTTAGTCTTTTTTGCGCATGCGCACTTTTTGAAAGCGTTTAGAATGGACGTGCAAAAATACACAAACCGCTTTTTATATTTAGATAGTACTGCATGTTAGTTTGCTTCTTGTGAAACTATGCTTCTAACCACGAGCGTTTGTGACGTTGACTGCGAATGTTCGTTTAAAACTATGCTTTCAGGAAACACCGAACCGTTGAACTATGCTGGTAACGACGGAACTTGCGACCATAGTAGGCTAACTATGCCTTTGGGAAACGCACCCCAGGATGATAGCTAGTCAAACTTTCATTTTCATGTGGAACTGACACTTTCACTTCTCAAGTATCTTCTGCTGATCCTGGTTTTAATGCGCAGGTATGCCATGCTGGTTGAAGGTGGAGTGGTCAAGAAGCTCAATGTGGAGCCTGATGGGACAGGACTGACCTGCAGCTTAGCCCCAAACTTTCTCAGTGAGATTTAGGTTACTGTGTGCAACCAGTTGACACCGCACATCCCGTCATAAACCCTATTGCCCATTTGTCATTCCAAAAACAGCACAATGGGAATTTCCAACACTACTGCAGATTCTGTGGGAAAACCCACATGTGGAACTAACTGTTATGTTTACCTGGAGCAATGATTTATTGCTTCCTAACATGCACAAGTTTGGCTGTATTACACACAAATCCCTGTTTCTGAAGTTGTGTATAACTTCCTGTGTAGCGGTTACCCAAGCAGCAATAAACATTTTCTCATGACTGCATCCATGTTGTTGTGATTTGTGAAGCATTACATTCAGTATAGCGGAAATAAAACCATATACAGGTAGTCCTGTGATGCAAATATAACAGCACAGCTTTCTTGATAGACAAAATACATTGTACTGAACATAGTTTTATCATTTTTCTTCTCAGCTATAATTCACAGTAAAATACAACTCACTCTTACAATCATAAGATCATGGTTAATATTTATTTTACAAAACACAGCAAGCAATAAACAAGTACTTTATCATATCTGTCCTGTATTAGACAGGACAACAGTTAAAATTAACGGAAACCTTCAACCGCAAAGTTAGGAAGACAAAAATGATAAAATACAAAAAGAAATTCACATAGTAGGGGAAAATGGTTTTAGTGCCTTCCTGAGTTATTCTTTTCCTATCTTATTTTGCTCTGTAAACCTGAATTACCATTGTAAAGAAATTACATTATTCAGAATCTTTTTCGTCAGAGGAAAGAAAGACCAAAAAAAAGGGAAAAAATAACTACAGAATTTATTTTAGGTGGAATCAGGAAGAATTAGGAAGACCCCTTGCGGTTTATGGTTTCCGTAAAACCTCCAATAACAGCTCTTTATTTGACGAACGCAACATCTGGGATCTTTCCATGTGCCTGTGTAAAAACAAAAAGGGAACAAAAGATGTTCATAAGATTAATGCAGGACACTTGAGTATTTGTTCTCGTGGACATTTGACGTACCTTAAGGCCAGTGAAGATTTGAGCAGCCCTGTCGAAATCCCAGTCGTTGTCTTGTAGGCACCTGAAGTAACAAAGTTGTGACCAATTCAAGCTATCCACCTTTAAAGGATTCTAGTAACACATCAAATATCTAGCTAAAGCAATAATGAACATGTATTGTAGTCCTTACTTTTGAGACCATTCTAGGTTCATGCCAGACTTTAAGGAGAAGGCAGCAAGCATTTCCTGTTGAGGGGCGGAAAGAGTGGGCACCGGGCTGCTGGACGGCGTAGGGGCTGGGGCAACAAATGCACGTCGAATTTCCTCCGTAGTGGCATTTCGCACGAAGAGCTCGTCATTCACAATGCACAGACTGAAGAGTTGAAAATGTGTCAAGATGATTTCACCAATGGCACAAAAAGCCAAATAATTTTTATATGCTAGATCTTACCCAGCGTTTCCAGCAGGAACAGCAATGAACACTCGGGAGAAGGCTCTGAATGAGTCTCTCGATTTGCCATCTACGTTTAAAAAAAAATAAATAAAAAATTAAATAAAAAAATGGAGAATATTAATGTTGTGAATCACAAAAATCTCAGTTCAGAGTACAGGTTCTTGCTCAGAGTCCCAAGATTTCCGCATGTAAAAAATACCAAATAAAAATACAATCACGTTTTTACTCACTACCTCTTAAACTTTTGTCCTTCATAACAAAAACACTATTGGGTAAAGTTTGGTTTTCTGTGTTTATGGCATCCACAGCATGTATTTTGAGAGGAAAGCGAAAACTTCGGCCTTTAAACGACTGACTTTTACTCACTCTCTTTAAAAACTCCACTGACTGTAAATGCCAACAATGTAGCCTGCAAAAAACAGAGATACAATTAGAACTGCAAATCTGAACGTGAACCATGCAAGTAGAAAACCGCAAGTTTGACTCACTGTGTAGGTGTTGACATCTACGATCAAGGAGGCGATGTCATGTTGAGTTTTGGGAAGTTCGTTCAGGAAAGCCACCACATTTAATCGCGTGTGTTTAATCAAACGAAAACGCGTAGCTGGAAGGAAAACGTCACGAAATTCAGAATAAAAACTAATACTAAAGGTGTAGTCGCATTTATTACTGCTATGAAATTTTGCTCAGGTTTTTTTGCCCAAACACAAAACTTTCCTGCTTAATGTTGAAGCCAGAAGAGAATAGAAACTTGATGTAGACTTAGTAATTACTTACTGGGGTCGTCTTTCATACGTCTGATATTGCGACTGTCTTTCTGATACTCCCCTAAACTACTTCTGCAAACAAGAAAGAAAACAAGGTAAATGTTTGCGGATCAAATCAGGTTGTACTGGCTAGATGAGAGGAGAAAGAAAGTATACTGTACTTTGAGGGATTTTGCAGTATGAAGGGAATGCTGAGGGAGAAAGCTGCCCCATCGTGGTAGGCGTCTAGCAGGGGCTGTCTGTCTCCAGAGTCATATATGCTATAATACCTGGAGGGTGAGACAGATACGTCAACATACTGATCTGAACGTTTTAGATTTACCCCTGATGTGCTGTTTAAAGATGAACACGTACTGTTGCAGGAAGCAAAGGATGATGTTCTTGATTTCTTCAGAGCAGAAGTAGCTAGCCTGTGTTTGAGGTAAAGCAGAGGTTAAAAGGTCATTGCACCTAAAGTCTAAAATTTTTATGTAAAGATTTTCGCGCTACATTAAAATGACCTCATGTTGTGTATCATGCTAACACACTGGTTCGATTTTCTACATTTTCACATCTGTACCAAGCATTTTGACGGGAAAGGAGAACAAATGCGAAAAATTGCTGGGGTATATTTGTGGAAATAGCCAAAAATACATTTGCATAGATAAACATATTTCTTTAATGCTACAAATGATTAGAATATTAGGTAAAATGTTCATGTTCCATGAAAACAATTTCAAAATTTCTTGATATAAATGTATCAAAACGTAATTTGATTAGTATACACGCATTGCTAAGAACTTCCTTTGAACAACTTTTAAAAAGGTGATTTTCTCTTTTTTCCAGAATTTCCAAATCCTATCCTAACAAATCAATGGAAAACTTATTTATTCCCGTTTTCAGATGATCTATAAATCTCAGTTTTGAATGAAGCATGAAAACTTGATCAAACCTTGCAGGGGGGAAGTGTCGGAGGAGCAACTTCCAAATCAAACCCAATGGGAGGCGGCAGGACGTGTCCATCCTTTTGTTAAAAAAAACAGACAAACAATGGGACTACCACAACTGTTATGTTCCCAAACTAATAATTCTACACCAACAAATGAATACGGTGGATTTCCTACCAGTTTGAGCAGCTTGGGGAATCGTTCCCGAACGGCACTGTCCAACAATCACAAAGAAAGAACAAGAGTGTCAACGTTAGCAAAGACTGCACACGTGCCAATGACACGGTCTAACACAAACATAAACAACTTAAATCGGGCCACCAAAAGTACGGGACAAATAGGTAAAAAGTGATTCAATCAGAGAAATATTTACTTACAGACAATTATCCTTCAGGCTTGAGAAATTGCAAAACTGTGGATTTACACATTTTACACATCACAGTTCAAAAGCTTGGGGTCAGCAGGATTTTATTAATGTATAATCACCAGGGATGCTTTTAATCAATCAAAAAGGTCATGTTGTGAACAATGACTTCTAATAAAGTTAAATTGATCCTTTGATGGCAAAACTGAATTTTAGGGATAATTTCTCCAGCGTCACATGACGCTAGAAATCATTATAATATGCTGATTTGATGCTCATGAAACATTTCTCATTATAGATGTTGAAAACCGCTTAAAATATTTGTTGAAACATATTTTTTTTCTTACTTCATAAATGTATCAGCGAATATTAATTTCTTAAATATCCATCTTATCTTACTGACCCCAAACATTTCGAACAGTACTGTGACAGTATAAACAAACACCATTCATTTCATTTGAACAAATAGTGAAGGTTTGCCGAATACGTGATCAGGTTTGTTTTGTACTAGTGTGAACATGGGCATTTGAGCCATGGCGCCAATCATCCGATCACAGCCCTATTCCAACTCCCTCCCACCCCCGGCACAGTACTTACCCATGCACAATACTCACCACTGGTGCCCCCTACAGGCCGAAACACAGACACACGCAGGCTGGCAAAGGATGGGGGCAGTGGGGTGTTGTGAGGGGTAGAGTTTGGTGAACATTCACACCATCAATCAACCAGTCGCTCAGTCAGTATTTTGTTTTTAGCACATTTAGGAAGTGTACTCAGTGGAAAGGGGAGAGTTTGAGGTACTTGGACTAGATCTGACATTACTGGTGGTTCTTACTTCATGGGGTAATACAGATGCCAGGTTGAGTTGTTAAACTTTTAAGTCTACACTATTCAATGGTTGCCTTAAGAGTTGTGGGCAATTACAATAGAATTGTGAGTAAATTTAGCCATACACATGAGGGGGAAAACTTACACTTATGGATGAAAAACAGAAGAGATGGTAAAAGATGAGCTTTACAGTGAGAAACCAAACCACAAGAGAGTGCGAGTCAATAAAATAAGAGTCAGAAAAAATAAATAAATAAAATAAAATAAAACAAGAGCACAAATGTTGAATCCTGAGCCTCTGCACAGATAATATGAATAAATAAATGCTATAAAGGTGTATGGGTTATTCACCCTACCTCATTTAGACCCTACTGTAATAAATTAAAAGAGCAGCAGGGTATTTATTCAAACTATTAATTGAAGCTTCATTTGAGCCCAGACACCTTACGTTTCCATTTCTTATTTAGTCTAATTTGTATTCATTTGTTGCCTATTTGATATTGAACTAAATATTTAAAAATGAATATTTCCTGTGATCCTCCTCCAGTATTTTCTCCCAATGTTTTTGGGATGTCTTTGCTGAATTGATGATCAGTTGTTGTTTTTTTTCTCCAAAGTGCTCTAGGACGAGGACCATGAAAACGGTCAGTCTGACCAACTATCCCCCACCTTGGCTTCAATACAGAAACAGAGAGAGAGAATTGCCTCTGCTCTCGTTATTCGTTTTGCATCATGAATAAAAGCTCATGTTTCTGAGCAGTGCTTGGCTCAAGGTTTCTCTTAAAAACCTCCCCTCTCCTTCCCCACCAGTTGCATCTCCTCTCAAACAACTCATCTTCTTTCTTGAATGGTCTTCTTCATCTCCCAGACGTTGGCTGTGGCCAGTTTTGCGGCTGTGCCTGCCTTAGGTTGTCCCAGAATCAAAAGGTGGGATCTTACCCGTCATTGACTAACCAGCCTCTCACTGGCCACACAGCATCAGCAGCACATCAGGTGTTAGACACGTGCAGGGCGGGTGGAGGGAGGAGGGTGCCAGCATTTGGTGGAGGTGGAGCACAAAAGTACTTAATAGAGCATCATCTCAAATGGTTGTTCTGTCCTTGTATGCCAACTTATTCGTCAGCATTCTGGGAGGTCACATGCAGACGCTGCTGCTTAAACTACTGAAGTATGAGCTAAAGTGTTTTACAATATGCCAAAATGTTTTAGAAAAGCCAGTCGCTGTGTTCTGTGCAAAAGCTACAGGGCCAACAGTGAGAGGGCAGAAAAAAAAGAGTCGGAAAAAAACAAAAAACAAAAGCAAGAATGAAGCAACGCAAGTATAGAAACCATAAAGACAACCAGAGGTGTTGACAAACTTATACTCCTTACTGGATTGCCACTGGAACTCGAACAAGTAAATATCATTATCACATGCCTGATGATTGAACTAGTGGAAAATAATTAAGAGCTCATGAGTTAATGAAATCAATACACCTGCACATTACAGACAGGCTTGAAGGACTATTACTTTAGCTTTTAAATCACACATTAAGTGGGATTTATGGAATTATTTTCTTCTTTAAAATAACACGCAGTGATTGGGACAATTACGCAATAACTAATAATTAGGGACAGTTTTTACCAAGAATGTCCTTACAAATGACACGTCAGACTCTCTCCTGCCAGGGATTAATGTTTCTGTCTCTCTCTCTCAAAAAAAAAAAAATTGTTTACAAATTCAAAGTAACCCTCAACTCACAAATCTGAAACATTCAGCACTCAATACATGTCTCTTTAATGACTGCCATGTTTTCTAGGTGTATTTTACACACCCGTTACAGAGCCATTAGCACCCCCACTCAGTTTTTAATCAACTATAAGGGGTACGGCATGCATGCATTGATGTGCATATGCACACCGACACGCACAACTACTCCGTTGCAGGCCTGAAACATACTCTACGCAAGTACGTGAATGCAGATGCTTCTGAGCATGAGTTTGTGTGTTGTTAAACACACTGCAGTTCATTCTAGTAGATTACGGAAAATCAATCAGAATAATATCTATAGCTTTAAGAGCATGGAGGCTTAAGAGCGCATGTTTCAAAGTACTGTGCTTTATATTTATGTACTTGTGTATAGTATTTTTCTGGCAACAAATGGCAGAGAAGACTAACCTGACGTAGTCAGCCTGGTTCTTGTAGTGTCCACATAAAGGATTTTCCTCCAACGAGAGTTCCACCAGCTTCAGACCCTTCAGTTTATCAAGCTCTCTCTCTGTCTTCACCTATAAGATCATATAATGAAGCATGACTGATGTGCCTAGAGGAAACAGTAAATCTATAGGTGTCAGAGAGCGTAATTGTACCTCATTATGTGACAGATTAAGAATCTTCAAGTTGGGAACTTTGTTGACAATATCTGCCAAGTCATCCAGCCTGAACAAGCGGTTGTTGCTGAGGTTCAGACAAACCAGCTGCGAAAAGAAAAAAGGTTTTTTGATCACATCTGTAGTGTACACTAGTGCTCAAAGTCTTCTGTAAAGGATTGATCAGACTTTTAGGCCCGGTTTCACAAACAGGGCTTAGCTTAAGCCAGGACTAGGCATTAGTTTAATTAAGATATTTAAGCAACTACAAAAATGCCTTATAAGAAAATATTACAGGTGAGCATCTTAACACAGAACAATGACACTGACATGTTTGAGCTGTCTCAGATGAAAATATCTTGCTCTGACACATGTCAGTTTAGTCTGGGACTAGCTTAAGCCTTGTCTGTGAAGCTGGGGGTTAATGTTTTTTTCATTTTATTTTAATAAGTTAATGCATATCCCTGTCATGCAAGAACAATGTAATGCTGTACCTCAGGAATGTTCTCCTCGATAATTTTGATAACCGCCAACATGGAGTTCCTCCGATTCAAAGTGACCTCAATATTTTGAGAAACCAAATCTGCCGGAATGGAATAAACATTTGAGCTACAGCTAGTCAAAACTAATCAAGGTTCTTCTTTGTAGAAAGATGACTGCATTAAAGTCCAACCTGGATCGACTCTGATGTTGTTCAGGTCAAGAGCCTGCTGTGACCCATCAAATCGTTTAGCCATGCATTGCTGCAGAAGACAGTCAATTATTATCCAGAAATGAAATGAATGAAAACACCCTTTTAAAGGCTGCTGCAAGTAACGATCCCTTACCTTTAAATGATCCAAATCTGCAGCCTTCAGATCAGTGTGAATCAAAGCAGGTGGTGGGCAGTTGTTCATAATAACAGTCACCTATCCATCCAACAGATTGACACCAAGTTAGACTCTGGTTAAACTAGAAATTGTTTTAGAAGGAGACCACTAGATGTCATTTCTGCATTGCATATAAGGTGTATTACCTTATATCCATCTTTGTCTGTTATTTTTCGTGACACTTTAAACAAAGCGTTAGCAGTTGTGGAGTCTTCAATATAAAACTGGGCCTTGTTGCCATCAGTGTGATACTATAAATAAAAAAAAATAGATTTAAAAAGTCAAAATAGATTCAGCAATGGAACATATTGTTGATTTTCTATATTCACGTATTTTCGTGTAGACTTACATGAACGGCATGGAATGGCATGGAACAGACACTCTGGAGCGAAGACAAAAGCCATTCTTTGTCATATTTCTTCCCGTAAGGAATCTGTGGCAAGACGCAAAATCAATCACAATGTAATATGCCAACAATAAATTATAACGTATTTTTAATGAAAGCATTAATTTAAACATTTATAACTGCTTAATACATATGCTATTAACGTTTGATGTACTAACAGTCATTTTAAACCAGTTCTTGCGGTTTCCATCAGAACCACCGCCGCCTCCACCACCTCTGCCTCCATATCGATTGCCACCTCTATCGTCAGCTCCACCGCCACCGCCACCACCACCGCGTCCACCTTTGCGATTATCGCGGCGATTAGGTGGCCGGCCATATGGATTGCTGAAAACAAGCATAAAGCCGTAAGAGCTGAACCTTAATGATTATATAAGGAAGTAAGTATGATTGTGCTCCAAAGTGCTTACAATCTGCGCTGCGTGCCAATGTCTTGAGGACCTTCTGACATGGTCACATCTCCATCATCATCCTGAAGCCTGGACCGAGGACCAGGGCCTCCTCCTCCTCCACCTCCACCACCATGACCACCTCGATGCCTCGGTCGGGAAATCTGATCGCTGTACAGGGGCGCTCTGAAAGGGCCTCTGCCTTTACGGTTACGATGCTTTGGTCCACCAACACGGTCATCATGCTCTAAAAGACAGAAGATGAAAGTGTCAGAGGTGTGAAAACAGGCATTTAACAAACACAAGTGACACAATCCTTGTGTCACAAAACAAGTGCTAATGGGCCACTGCTAAGATATCGGCTAAAAAGTACATTTTGTTGCTGGAAGCATTTCACACTATATTAAACATTACCTGTGCCTCTAAAGAGACTGCTGCTCTTTCTTTTTCTTTTTCCAAACTTTTGACTCATTTCCAATGAAAAGAAAGAATTTAAATCACTAAGAGGCAGTTTCCCACACAGGCTTTAAAACTAGTTCTAGATTAAAATAAATGTTAAGAGCTGTCTAAACTGGAAAAAGCTTGCACTGAGATATCTTAAAATACCTCATTGCCATTGTTTGGTCTTAAAATGCTCACAGATAATGCATTTTTGTAAGACACGTTTCTAAACATTCTTAAATGTCCTAAATTAGCAAAGGTCTAGTCCTGGCTTAATCTAATTCCTATGCTTTCACCTGGAAGTATGTCTCAAACCAGTTTCTTTAGAAAATGACTTCATAT
>JAUMHR010000031.1:4067957-4093181 GCA_032361145.1 Enteromius fasciolatus
ATAAAACCATAGACTGTAAAAAAGAAGGACGACATGACTTCACTTCACGCGCAGTATGGCCGCCCAAACTCCCACACACCCAATCACAAGCTCACAATCATAACACCACACCCCATTTTTATAGCGTACAATAACAAGTTTAAAGCAAACTTTTTAGAAAAACAAACACTTAAACATACATCGGCATGATAATACAGTACCTACAACGATGGAAATTACGTTTTGTAAGTAAATTATTTGAAGTGTAATTTAATTAATTACATGGAGAGGGCGGGGTTTAGGACCTATACAGCAGCCAGTCAACAATCAAAGACGCGACGGCTTCACCTTTCAAGACTTGCAGCTCTATTTTCTCTGTCTTCTCTTAGCATGGCAGGTAGAGGTTTGTAATTGTATTTAAAGCTCTCGTTTGACTCAAGCCCCTGGTGGTGAAGACGACGACCATCAGTTTCAGCATCCATTTCAGCCCTGTTCCCAATTACATCAGGCACAAAAAAAAAACAGAATGACAAATGAGGAGAACAAGAGAAAGAATAAGACTTGACCCATGCAGAGCTTTGGCTTGCCTTCCTTCCTTTTCAGATCTCTTTGTGAGACACACTTCCTCCAGAAGTCTTGCTGTGACCCAGATCAGTGGCGCTTCAACAGAAATCCTGTCCTAAAGCATCTATCTGATGATGAAAAGCCAAGTACACAGCTTTGGATCGCTGTTATGGCTGCCCTGTCGCATTTTTCTAAGCAAAGCTGAGCCGGATGGATCAGCGTGGAGCTTGTCGGATGATAATATATGATGGTATTTTCTCATGTTTCTGCTAATTTGTTTGGACTGTAATTAAAACTAGAAGCTAAAGTTCGATTATGAACATTGATGTTGGCTGGTAAGCCAACCTCGGCATCCTTGGAGCAAAAGAGCCAGATAAAATATTATATTTTGCCATGCAAAGGAAGGCTTGTGTGCAGATGCTAGATTGAATAGGTTACGTTTTGAGAATCCAAGACATAATTAGGAAATATTTCCACCAAGAAAAGTGTATTTGGATTGAGTAATTGAATTGAAAAACTAATCTTACAGCAAACAAATGTCTCTAGTTTTATTCATTTAACATACCTTTGAAGTTTGGGGAAACACTCGTGTAAATAGTGTTTTTGTGCATTTTATTTTTGCATATGGTGAGCGTAAAACACGAAAAACATCAATTACACGATTTTATGGTAAAATCTGTTACTTTTCAAGTTAATCGGGTCAGTTTAGATCAAGAACAATGCACTGTCACTTTAATTCAGCGGCGCAGCAAAAATAGACTCTGCTTCGAAACTATCAAGGCACTGACGCTTCTGCTCCTGCTAGACGCTGACGCGCCACTCCTGCGTGCTGTGTGAAAGCACTCATCCGTTAACATGGGCGCCGAAAAAAAATACGCGCTGCTCACGCCCTGCTGACGCGTGCAGTGTGAAACCGGCGTTAGTCACTTAAATGAAACTCAAATGAAACCTTTTGAACTGATCTTGAATGATTTGTTATCCTCTGGATCCCTCGTGTGGATCATTTGGGCCGTCATATTCTAAACAACATAAAATGCAATGACCGATATTGTTTAGTAATAAAAAGTGTAATGAATAGTTTACCTATAATATAATATTAATTTTATAATTTTAAGCATTAATGATCGATTATGTGATTTGTTAAATGGTAGTTTAGCAATTATAATACACAAACAAAAAAAAACTAATAGTTTTCATAATATTTTCTATGGACCCTTTTCTATTTTCTATTCTCATAAAAAAGCCTTTTTCAATTACATTTCAAAAAGTAAAAGTCAAGTACTTCAGGTATTTTAAGCAGCTTGTGCAAGCACTGGTAATATTTGTCACAAACAGCAAGTTTATGATGGAAATAAAAGTGTAGATATCAGTTAAACTGCACAATAAACAAATTGAAGACAACAGAAGCAGGATTTAGGTTGTTATGCGTTTAGATCCAGAAATGGAAACATCAAATGTAAAATAACATGTCATATATTTTTCGTTAAATACATACATGCATAAATAAATATATTCATACAAAAAGCAGCCAAGACGAATGATTATATTCGCCAAGCTATCATGTATTTAAACAATCCTGGCTGTGAAACGTGTTTCTTGTCGAGTGAGAACGAACGAACTGCGAGGTGTTGCTCTCTTAAAAAAAAATCTGACAAGCACACATAAGATCTAATTTTACCTGTAATATGTTGGTCTATGTTTACTCCGTTGAATCGCTTGAATGTTTTCATCCCCCCGCCCTTTAATTTCCATAGTAGCAAAACTTTTCTTCTGACTTACTTTTTAAGAAATCAAGCAGCATCCATTATGGCGACTTCTCAATAATAGCAGTTATTTTCCTTCATTCACTTATTACAGAGATTGAGGCTGTAAATGACAGAGAAATGCTGTGACGGTCGTCTCACTGGGTGGCAGAAGCCATTAACGGCGTCAAATCAAATTTCCACTCAATTTGAGTGATATCAAATTACGCTTTTGAATTGGCATGGCGATGCTTGTATAATCTCCGGTGGATTTACTGTTCATTAACATGTCTTATGTCGTAAGTGGCGGCACAATCGATGTTGAGCGTTCGTGCCATTACCCAAAGAGCGACCGTAATAAAGCAAAGACCTCGGCTGCTGCTTCTGTTTCTGTTTGTTTCGCGCTTCTCATTAAATTCCTCTGTAACTCCCCACCCCTACAATACCTCCACTGGTGCCTGTATGTCTGCTGTGCACATCAATTTCACTGTGCTGATGATTGTAATGTGGATGCCAGAGGCTGAGACGGAGCACAATTGCACCAGTAAATGACTGCTGCCAGTAGCTGCAGTATGAGTGTTTTGTGTGCATGTTTGTGTGCGTCAGTGTTTTTTTTTCCCGTCAATTTGTTCTTATTGCCTGCACACTCCCCTGAGGTACTTGTTTCGACGGATGCTCTATTTTTGCTGGATGAATGTTTGTACAGTTCAAGGGGCAGCTCTCTGCGAAATGTTAGATTTTGAAATTGTTCCTTTTTTATTTTTAACCTCCCGCTTAGGTAAGCGGCTGAGGGCCGCCTCCTGTGCCTTACCCCGAAGAGCCGTTTTGTTAAATCACTCAATTGCACCTTTGAACGCGCCATTGAAACCCTTCAGTCCGCACAGTGCATTTTGAGATCACGTGCAAAGCATTTCAACTGCCAATTTTACCCGTTCACCTTTGTGCAACTACGCCCATCGGTGCCACTCATGCAACATCCCCTGTTCCTTCTGTTTATTTACAGAACAGTTTGTTTTTGAGAACAATTTAGAACTCACTCACTGAACACACCTCACGGTATTTAAATTTTGTGAAATTAGCGGGAAAAATTACTTGGAATGTTCACTAACATTGAATCACGCAGCTGTAAGCTTGAGGCTATGAATTAGCAACAGTTAAGTGAAAATAGAAAAGTGCAATTTTATTTTTAGCTGAAATGTCTTGTCAAAAATTATTTTAGAGAAAATTAGATATTGGTGAAAAAAGGTAATTTAATTTAAAAGACCAACTGCACTGTAAAAAATTACTGATTTTAAAGGTAAAAAATGCTACGGTAAAAGCTTCTGTAAAATATACAGGAAAAAAACAAACAGACATTCCCAGAATTCCCTGCATTGCATGTGATGGGCTTTGGTTCATCACCACCTGCATTTGGTGGTTATCAGTGTTATTCAAAGGTACAAAACAGATTTTAGTACTTATATTAGTTAAAAAACTACAGTATGTAACTGTGCATATAAGTTAAAACAGTAAAACCTAAAATGTTGCCATATCTTTTACTGTCACATTTGTTTGTCAAATATTTTACCATAAATTTTACACCTTTTGTAAAAAATTGACATTTTATAATAAGAAAACTATTATATGCAAAAGGGAAAATTAAGTCTAAAATAATTGATAATGATTAAAATTCATATATTAAATAAAATAAATTAAAAATTATTATTATTATTATTATGCAATCATATCTTATATATTAGTGTTATATGTTTAAATATCAAAAATAGGTAGCTGGAGTGGCTGTGAAATAAATACAAAAAAAGAAAAATGATTTTTCCAGTGTTGACAACTATATTGATTATAATGGGTGTGACTAATTTAATAGATCATTTGTCTGGTGTAAGTTACCTATAGATTGTTTGTTTGTTTGTTTGTTTTTAGTCCTAAATTTATTTTCTGCAAGCATGGAAAAAAATGTCTAAATATAAAATTTAAAGGTGTTAAAATTCAAGCCAAAGTGTCAAAAGAATATTAAAAGGGCATTTGCTGTGTAGCTTTTAAATGATTGTCTTGACTCTATCAAGTGCAGTCCCTCCAGCATGTACAAGAAGATTAATCTAAATCTGTATTCTGACCATACTTTTCTTTTCTCTTGGGCAGGTCTTTCGCAGCGGAGAGGGCATGGGTATCAGGCTGGACAGTGCGTCTGCTTTCCAGGGTGCTGTCATCTCCCCTCATTACGATTCCCTCCTGGTGAAAGTCATCGCCAGTGGAAAGGATCTGCCGGCAGCCTCTGCCAAAATGAGCCGAGCTTTAGCAGAGTTCCGCGTCCGGGGGGTCAAGGTAAGCCTTTTCTCCACAACAGTGCTTGCATAAACGATCAGGGGCAGCATGAGTGCGATCAGTGGAGACCTTTTGGAAATCGCTTCAGTTGCAGCTTTAAAGGTGCTGTTTTTTCAGAAATAAACTGAAATTGTGTGAGGCATTATTATAGTGTGCTGGACCTGGTCAAGGATTTTTTCGTTTGACTTCAGTCAGTTCCTTTAGATAAAATACAGCTTAGCTAATGAATATGATTTATGTTGTATCGTCAAATTAACATTCTGTAGGTTCAGTCTTAATATAATACCAGCTTCGCTCCTGGTCAGAGCGCACAATGGCACAAATGATAACTTCCTTTGAAAAAAGCAAGCTTGACCGGAGCACGGGACACCTGACATGACAAACTGAGACAGAGTAAGTGATCAGACGGGAAGTGGTTTATTTCCGTGATGGATCCTATGGATTTCCTTTCCCCTGTTAAATGTGTTGTTCTTTTGAAACACATCTGAGCAGCAAACACTTCACGATCTTGTCACCCGTCATGCTGACTGCCATCCGAGACTCTGATCAGATCTTGAATGAGCTAGAGCTAAAAACATTTCCATTTTGAAGATGTTGAGTGTTTCATTCCCTTGTTTTTTTTTTTTTTTATCTCCCACACATACACCTGAACACACTGGATGAGTCAAGCTAGACCATAGATGGTAACATGCACGTATAATATGTATTTATCAGCATAATGTGATCAGAGTTGAAGTAATGGCACTAATGGCACTCTCGGATAAAGGGTGCAGACCTCACCATTTTCTGATGTGCCGCTTTGGGAGCAAGGGAGGGGTGCGGATGAGAGAAGTTGTCATGGAGTGTTTGCACTTAATCAGCCTGAATAAAATAAATGTGTTTACATAAACCATTAGGAAAGGAGCTTTTCCTGTAAGCATCTTCAGAAATTAGTTTTGGAGACTATTAAGAGAATCTGTCTTTGTTTTGCTTGCTTTAATTGGAAATGTTTAATTTTAACATTAATTTCAAAATATTCGAAATTGTCCAGTCAAATTAAAGTAGGTGGGCTGAGCATAAATTCCAGACCGCCCTTCAGTTGATGGTCATAATGTGCAAAATACTACTTAATATTTCACACCTGTTTGACAATAGAAATGGTAAATGGCAAATTACCATTAAGACATTATGCATGAACATGACCTTTTCAAAAATACTGGGTAATTTGTTCTGACAGTTTACCAGGAGATGTTGTAACATTACAGTAAATTATCAGTATGTGTGAACACAGAACGGCAGAATGCACCGATGAATGAAGTCTGCTTTGAGCCAATCATAAACTTCTTAAAGAGTTGACGTAATAACTCTGTGATATCTGCTGCTTTTTATGAGTTTTTCTATGTTAGTATGCCCTAAATGGACACCCTTGCTCTATATTTTGCTGTTTTCCCTACGTGTCGTGCTCTAGACCTAGCTTTCTTTTCTATTCATAATTCCTGCAGCTCTGCAGCGGAATACTATTATGCATATCTCGTGGTTATTAAGAACAAAACACGTTCTTTTTGATCATCCCCTTAAGCCTGTCACTCAGGCTTCAAAAATGTAGTCAAATTGGACAGATGCTGAAATTAAAGTGCTGCTTCTGCTCATGTGGGCGAATGAAGACAACGACGCAGCTTTTAAAGATCATTTCCGATGACTGACATCCCAGAATTTGCCGGTTGTTGGTGTTGATGTGTGAATGGTCTCTTACTGGTAAAAAGCCAGAACACTGTTGCTTGTGCGAACTGCATATTTGTGTATTTACCAGTAAAGTCATTCGGGCAATTTTACGGTAATTAACCGGGATTGTTGTGTGAAAGAGGATGTTGGCTTATTCCCTCCGACTTTAAATAGCTTGAACATTTAAAGACAACCACAAAAATAAACAGAGCGTTACTGTATGTTGGTGTGGGCAATAATATAGCTATTGTTTTCATTATCACTAGTGTAATCAAGCCTTTCGTTCGGCTTCACAAAAAACAAACTAATGCATTTGAACACTGAACACACAAAAATGGTACATTTAGAGGAACAACAGCTTGTCACTTGCTCTTCAAAGATTCATAGTAGTAACATAAATGCACATATTACTGTTTTAATGTGCTAAAACACTGTTTGGGGCTTTATACGAGTACGAAGTTGCCTCAGTCACCAGCTGTTGTTACCCCTAAGGGTACAATCTTTGCACTTTTTATTGACGGTGTACCTGACATTGACATTTCTTTTTGTTTTTTAGTCTGACTGAAATGAAACTTTTAAAGTACGTGTAAACAGACTTAATTATGAGGTTCGCTTTTTTTTGTTGGAGTGCTGTTTATGCAGGCAGCTCAATAGGTCTTGTGTGTGTGGTGTGAGGGGAGACGGATGTACTGGATCCTAGTGCAGCTAAGCTTTGAAGAGTCGGCCATCAGGGAAGCTTTTAAAGCTCTGCATCATTTTTTCGACCCTTCTCTCGCTCGCTCTCTCTCCCTTCCATCTTGCCTTGTGCACAAATCTTAAAAATTGCTCCAACGTGACTTTAAATACCTTTCAAGAGGGTTTTTTTTTTCCTTCCCGGGAAAGATCTGCTGTCCATTCGCTCGTGTTTCTCTCATCTAAATTCCCCCTCAGCCAGAGTAAAGTTTGTGACGGAACATCTCAGAAAATTGCATTGCGTCATTCCTTCTCAACATTTCTCTTTCCACCTCTCCGCACCTTGCCCAACAATCAGGAAAGTCCTCGATTACCCTGTGGGCCTCATTCCCAAGCGTGACTAGAGAACCTGGCCTCGGAAGAATTCAGAGAATCACTTCAAGCTGCTAGGCGTCATGGCCGAAGCTTGAGCTGTGCCGCGGCCTGCCTGTTTTTAATGAAGACTGATGAAGTGCGCTCCAGGATATGCGCGAAGTTCAAACCTCTCCTGCTGCCTTAATTTACAGGCTCCGTCTTCCTTCCACGTTTGATTAATCTCGCTCTCTCGTCTTCGCCGCGTTAACACACCATCGCACTATCGCTTGCACTACTTTTCTATCTCTCTTTCTTTCTTGCTCACTTGTTCCCATCGCTGTGCTCAGCAGGAGGGAGGCCGCTCTTCTCCTTTGGGGCTTGGGAGCTCCCTTGTTTTTATTAGGCATCTTCAAATAGTCAATTTATCTAGTACCGCCACCACAAGATTTAATTAACTCTTCAAATAATGGACTGTGGTTATGCCGTCCGTTTACAGAGGTAGTCTGGAGAAACCAGTGTCTATCTGGCTCTTTGGGTTTGTTGTTTGCCAGAGATCTGGATCATGACTTGTGGACATCAGAAGTAGTCATGGAAGACAACTGCTAATTACTAATTTGTCATTTATGGGAGTATTTTTATGCACAGCGAGTTACTAGTGCACTTCCAAGGGTGAAGGTGTGAGTTATGGGGGTGTTTTGAGACGTCTGACCCACACAATTAAGCCCCAAAGGAATACAAGATGTCTAAGAAGTGTTTTTAGCAGCATACAGCAGCATACAAACAATGATTCTGAAGTTAGATTACAAGTTAGTTAGAATTAGACCAGACGTGTTCGCCTGAGGAGGTTGCCATAGCAACAGCAGTCTGCTTGAGCAGTTTTTGTTAGGATCAGTTTCAGATGGTACATGAAAAAACAAGTACTCTCATTATTTATCACTTTCTTACAGAGCAGTACATTAGAAAAATATCACACACACCAGTTGCGTGGGGCAAACCTTAACCGACCGCGCATAGAAAATTAGTGACAGGTGTGTTTTAAATTTAAATCCAAAACCGTATATTTACCTGGTAGGTTAGTTTGTTTACCCTATAAAGGTATGTAGAGCTGGAGATGTTACTGTGAGTGGGGTTGCTCGGGGCTGTAAACACTAAAGGCAATAGTTAGACACAGCCAAATTGTTTCTTTAATTTTTAATATTCTTGAGGCTGTTGTGCAGCACCTTGTTATACTGATATATTTGTTGTTGACATGAATGTTTATGTGTTAAGTTTTTGGACTGGTTAGTGGATGAGAGAGCTCAACGTGCTGCAAATGAAAAAACACATGCAAATAGCAAATTAAGAAAACATCTTCATCAGTTTGAAAACACACTGCAAATACTCACAATGCACACCAAATACAGAAATGTGCTCCCAGTGTTCGCAACGCAACCAAATACTGAAACACCCAGCAAAATACTCCCAACACAACCGGACACTGAAACGGTCTGGAAATAAACTTAATTCATCACATAACAACCAAATACATCCTGTAAATATGTTCATCACAACCAAATATGACTCTAAACCAATAAACTAAATATGCTAAGTAGCACTGGTATATTTGTAGCAATAGCCAAGAACAACAATCATATTATGCATCGCTAAAGACTTAAATTGGACAACTTTAAAGGCAATTTTCTCAGTATTTATTTATTAATTTCTTGGCTAAATATTGTCCTATCCTAACAAATCATACATGCAACAATGGAAATACAGAAGCGCGCTGCAAATATGCTATATACATTCTTATTAATGCCTTCTCTGAAAGGTCAGATTAAGGTGGTACATCAAATACCAAAAAAGGTCACAAATTAACCAGTTTTGCTACCATAGTTTACCATGAATTAACCACTGCACTTAATTTGCTGGTTGTTTTTCTATTTGCATTTGTTTTCCTAAGTTGCAGCACATTAAGATCTCTTGGCCTCTGTACTCCGCAGTCTAACCGTAAATGTCAGGGAGATGGCCAATAAAATCAAAGAGGTGGGCTTTACTCTTCAGCACACCATTTCAGTTTAGACAGAGAAAGATTGCAAGCTGTGAAGAAGCAGTGAAACATTTAACCAGTACAAAAATAATGAGATACAATCTAAACTTTATTTTGTCACATTTTCTTGTTTTGAATGAAAATGTTTAGACTTGAAAATATTTACATGAAACAGAAATATATAAAAACTTTTTTTTTTTTTTAAAGCTTTTTTGAGCTTTTTAAGCATATTGAGTGAATGTGTGCACAATTTTAAAATACATTCAAATAAAAAAAAAAAACCTACCACAGCACACACTATGCAGCATTATTTAGTGTGTGAATTGTGGTGGATAATTGCAAATCTGAATTTTCCTTGAGCCTTTTCTCCAGTAGCGAGAACAAGGTTATAAGGAAATGATTTATTATTATTAATTTCATTTGTGTTCTTTCACCTTCATAACTTGTTGAACCTCAGACTCCCTCGTCTCTACAGCATTATTCAGTTTCAGCAATATAATTCTTTAACTTTTTACTCCTAAAATATTAAACCGTATTTAAGTTAGAATCTCTTAATAGTTTGTTTTTCTGTAAATATAAAGCAATTCGATCATGTTTTCCTCTGCCTATATACTCAGTGGTCTGCCACTAGCTATTAAAAAAACCACATTCAAGCTCTGTAGCACCATGGGTAGCTCTTGCATGATGTGAATTGCTTTGTTGGGTATTGTAGAAAACTTCAAATGCTGAGAACAGAATTCTGGACAGATGTTTAAAGAAACAGGCTTTTTTTTTTCTCAATTAGAAACTGCAGGGCATAGCAAGAGGAGAAACGATTGGAGCCAAGGCTGCGTTCCTGGTTCTAACAGTTCTCTGTGATTAAATAAAAGCCTGAATGTTTCATTATGTTTTCTAGCACTGTCCTGCTGGCTTTGAAAGGCCCCTGCTGAGTAAGCCAAGTTTTATGTTCACTGAACATTTAGTTCTTTTACAGTAGTGTCCTCCTCCCATGCTTTGCTGTTTGCTTTTTGTCTTTTTCTTTCTTTTTTGTTATTTGCAGTGCCTCTTTCTTTCTTGTGTTTGCAGTGCCTCCTCTCTGTGAGGGTTGCTATTTTATGATATCAAGATATGTTCATCACTGTCAGGAAGTTGAGCCGTGTCAAGAGCCTGAAGGCCGTATCGAATGAGGGTAGAAGCTGCGGAGAGTGAAAGACATTGTGAGAATAGGGGAGTATGTGTCTGCATGAAGGCATCAGAAGAAGACTGATGGAAGCTGACAAACATTAAGAGCCCTAGAGAGAAGGAGGGTATATGCAGTAAGAAGAAGAGAAAAAAAAACCAGGAGAAGTAAATATGTGAAATTGAATGAGGACGCAAACTCAAATACACCCTCCTTTTCTCTCTGGAGAGTCACGGTCATGAGTCTCAAGTGTGTTTGTCCTTTCACAGTCATCATGGCCTTTTCCCCTTCTTTAGTAGGAGGCACTATCCATGAATATGGTACAAAATAAGGACCGAAAATCTTAAAGACATGTATTTTTCTTGTAAATTAATTGTTAACATCAAGAGTTCAAACTAATGATTTTTTTTTTTCCCTTTTGCATTTGCCATTTTAGCAACCCTGTTTTTTAATGCATTTTGAAATAATAATTGTGTATTTCCTTAGAAATATGTGTGAAATAAACACTAAAAAAGGGCTAGAATGAATAAAAAGGTAGCACATTAGTGTAAATGAAGCTGTTGCTACAGTAAATAGCAGTTGGCTAGTTTTGGACCGTATGTTAGTAAATGTTAATAATTTATTTATTAGTTTCATTGCTGGAAGGTGAACCAACTCCAGTGTAAAGGTAAAAAAAGGCAAATGTTTTTAATATGACTGAATTTGAATTTAATAGAACAATTTAATAGAAAGATTGTTACTAATTGTAATGCTTACATTTCTTCAGCTATTCAAAAAGCAGGTACAGAAAACCTCCACGCCCACTCCTTTTTTCCCCTTAACTGAAGCCTATTCAATCACGCAGTGACCGCTGCAACGCCCTCTACAGTGAGCCAATGGTCTTCAGGTTACCTCGATTGAAGCGACGAACACTTGCAGCACGGCAAGGGATGCAGTACTAGACCCTGCGTCTCAGGGAACCTGGGTTACGAGAGTAACCTATTCGTTCCCTTTCGCCGCTTTCACTCTCTATGGGAACACAGTTCAATCCCCCCCCCATGCTGCGAGTGCAGAACGATAAAGCCTGACAGCGGACCTAGGGGAAACCCGAGGACGCACCTGTCTCATAAGCACATCATCGTCCTTTCTCTTTAAGGCGTGTAGCCTGTGCTCGCGGCCGGGGCAGATGACTTCGGGCAGACGAGCTTATAATAAGTGAATAAGTTAAAGCTCACATCCTGAATACACTGTTTGAACGCACATCGGTCATTACAGCGAATACACAGACACATAGAGCTTAAGGTCTCGGGTTGGGGTTACATTGGCCAACACAGAACGAGAAAAAACCTTTAAACTTGAGTTATTGGTACTGGAAAAGAGTTTTGTATAACACTGCTGTTATTTTGTTTTTAGCAGAATATGTTTGGCTTTGGATACTTTTGTATAATAAAGTAATCTATTTAATCTTTAGGGGCAATTTGTGATTTTAGGTTTTTTTTATCATGCAACAGAAAAATAATAGTTAGATAAATCATCTAATTAGTCATTAGATTAGTCGACTATTCGATAAAATAATCGCCCGAATAATCGTTTTAAAAATAATCGCTTACCCACAGCCCTAATGATATCGTGAAGCACCTTTTTTTTTTTTTTTCGAAGAGTTTAAGCACTTTAAAAAACGCTCTCATTATTATTGGTGAAGCGATCTGCACCATATGAAGAATAAATCTCTCATGATTACATTGCACATGCTTCTGCCCTTTGTTGTTTGTGATGAGAATTTGAGCGATGACTCATCTGAACGCATGCGATTGGTCATTGTATTCATAAAGTCAACGGAATCATGTGTGATTGGTTAAAGTATTAGTTCACTTTCAGAATTAAAATGTCCTGAAAATTTGGTCACCCTCATGTCATCCAAGACGTTCATCACTTTCCTTCTTCATTCAAAAAGAAATTAAGGTTTTTGAGGAAAACGTTCCAGGATTTTTATCCACTGAGTGGGCTTCAATTTTGATTTGAAGGTCCAAACTGCAGTTTCAATGCAGCTTCAAAGGCCTCAACATGATTTGATCCAAGGAATAAGAGTCTTATCTGTCGAAACAATAGGTCATTTTCTAAAAAAAAAAAAAAACAGATTTATGCATCGTATAGAGCCATTTGAAGCTGCATTGAAATTGTAATTTGGATCTTCAACACATTGATCCCCACTGAAGTCCACTATATGGAAAAATTCTTTTAACTGAATGAAAGAAAGACATGAACATCTTGGATGATATTTTAAAATGTTTGCACAGCTGAATTTTCAGTAGCCACATGATCCCAACCTTTGAGCAGTTGTGTATCTGGTAAATCTAGTACTAGATATAGATATGTTATATCTCTATTGTTTAAATGAATACATTTTATTATGGTATTGTCATTGACTTCTGGTATAAAAAAAGTTTGAACACATCCATGATAGCTCCTTTATACTCCGTTGGTTACAGAGTCAATGAGCCTTCTACTGGCCATAAAAGAGAGTAATTGATCTTTACCTACAGCATCACGTGACCTTCATCTCTGCAGCACGGCTCCATAGAAAGAATCGATATCTAGCCTTACTTAGATGAAGACAATAGTTTTGAGATCACTTTGTGCAGCATTTATGGTTACCAGTGGGCTTGTGAAGCGCATCTCAATGTTTTAGCTTCTAGTTGATTATGAGGCAGTGCAGCTGTCTAACAGATCTCAGGCCATGTAGTGTAAGTGTTGTTTCTGTCGGCTTCTCTCATCATTACTGCTGAACAAGCCCTTCTAACGGCCTAGAGGTGTTCTTGTCAGAAGCAGCCAGGTGCCTCCAGCTAGATGCTGCACTTCTCCCAAGAGGATGCTGTTTCTGGTATCAGGGTGTCGTCACTCATAATTCTCAAGA
The DNA here is from genome assembly GCA_032361145.1 of Enteromius fasciolatus. NCBI lineage: Eukaryota > Metazoa > Chordata > Actinopteri > Cypriniformes > Cyprinidae > Enteromius > Enteromius fasciolatus. The sequence goes on from JAUMHR010000031.1 coordinate 4,081,373, forward strand.
AACTGCTTTTGGAAAGCGGGAACTTGGAAGTTCTGACACTTTTTCCTCAAAAAAGTTGTTGTTATTGTTGTTTATTATTGTTATTGTTGGTTTATCATTGAGAAATTGAAATGAGGGTGGTCAAGTACTACTTTTTTTTTTTTTTTTTTTTAAGATATAACATTTCTTTAAAGCCAATTTAATTTTCATTTTGTGAGATAATATATATTGTGTGAAAATAAACATTCAAAAGTAAATATTTTAAGAAAATTATCCTTTTATTGAGCAAGCATAGATTAAATTGATTAAAAGTGATAGTTATTTATTGTAAAATATTTATATTTCAAGTAATGCTGTTGTTTAAAGTCGTTTGTTCATCAAAAAAATCACATAAAAGTATCACATTTTCACAGAAATATTAAGCTCAACTTTTTTCAACATTGATAATAATAAATCTAATTATAATAAATGTTTGTAATACTCCCAATAAGCATGTTAGATTGATTTCTGAAGGATTATGGAATAAAGAACATTTTTAATAGTGCTGTCAGATCAATTAATCATTATATTTAAGTGTGTGTGTATACAGTATAAATATACGCACACATTTATATTTAAAGTACTTGCATGCATACTGTATATGCAGTCATGTTTATGATTTATATTATATATGAATGTGTATTACATATTATACTGTACACACATGCGTTTATATGTGCATATAAATGTAAACAATCTAAGAAAATATGTAATATATGTAAACAGACTTTTATTTTGTATGTGATTAATAGCAATGAATCGATGTGACAGCACACATTTTAAAACGTAACAGCTTTTTTTTAAAATTGTAGTAATATTTCACAAAATTATTGTTAAGAGAGTAAATGCAGCCCTGATGAGCATGAGATTTTTTTAAAATTTAACCAACCCCAAACTTTTGAATGGTACTGTAGCCTAAATATATCTTATCTTGCACAATTTTATTATAAACCACATATTCTGCATGGCCATATTCTGTATTATTCAAAGATTATATTCAAATGAATAATAAAATGAGTATTGTTGTGCTCAAGCTCATCTGAACCCCCACAAGAGTTAGGTGTTCCTCTCCGTATCTAAAGAATCCAGAATGCATGTTATTGTGGATTATGGGAAAGCGAGACCTGTATATCAGCTAGATATAGAAGCAAATGCGCACAGCTGGATATGCCACGTGAATTACAAGTCCTTGGAGATAGTTGAGAGTATGTATACACCAGGATCTAAAAATCTGCGGCACGTTCAATCTCCCACTCGACTCTGAAACATAAAGGTGGTGTTCACAGGAGAACAGAATCAAAGGTAGATGAACAAAGAGTCTGCGTGAATAGAACACAGACCCCTCACAACCTAAGAGATATTAGTTAATGCCTTTTCAAAGTCCTGGCTAGCGGCACTGGCAGCTGAGGCCTGTTATGAATGAGAAATCTCGCTACTGATGAGGAGAGAGTTACTTACAGTGAGAGAGAATGCACCCTGGGGGAATCCGGGAGGGCCGAGGGAGCTGACAGCTCCATCTCCAACTGAAAACTTCCTGTCAGACTCCCACACTCGCCCTGTCCCGGTGGGAAGAGTGGTGGGTCTTGAAAAGATTGGGAGGGGAGGAAATGAAGGGGAGAGCAGGCAGAGGTTACTTGGTATTTCTTTGCTGGCAGGGGGTATAAAAGAAGAGGTGGTTGAAAAGTCACGGAGGTGGTGCTCTTCTGAAAGCTGTGTCTCTTTTGTCCCCTTTTCCTCTCACACTTCTCCGCCCTGCTTAAATTGACGGAAAAGCAGGAACATCATGACCTGCAGGCGAAGAGAGGGGTGAGCAAGTCAAAACGCAGGCTTTGTGCTTGGTGTTAGGATTCTGAGAAAAGAGCCCTGGCAGGGCAGGGGAGAATCAGAGAAATGTACACAATGTACGCTCGAGATTGAATCATTTGTCTATTTTAGAGCACAAAACTTACTGTGAGCTGGTCCTTTTTCTAACATTATCAAGCTACATCAGCAACCGTTTTATTTCAGTAGTTATTTCTGTACTTTATGGGGCAAAATAATATTTAGCAGTTTTGAAATAAACATTTTTTTCCACTGGATTTTAATTGTGTAGCATTTTGGGTAAACATGAAACGACATTTAGCAAAACGGAATATTCAAGAATATTTTTTATATATTTTTTTCCTCTATTGGTATAGAGGAAACTAGGAAATTAGGATTTGCTCAGGTTTTCTTTTTTGTGCAGTAATTGACTATAAAACCTGGCCAAAAGTGAAAACTACTAAATGAAGTCATCTTATTGCACACGCGTAGTACTGAAAGTTCATTACACTTAAAAGTTTTTTTTAAATATTATTTAAAGGAGTCATAACATTTTGAACAGTCAAATTTTATTTTTTGTCATATAGAAGGTCTTTATATCATTATGGGAGCACTGCAAGCATCAAAATCAAATAGAAACCATTATTATCACTGATATTAAATGCAGTATACAGATGTCTGGGAATCATTTTACTTCAATAATGTGCGATTTTTAGGAATTATGAATTTACTTTCATTTTTACTGATTTGCTATCATTTATATTTTCTCCTTTAATTTTGAGTTACGAACTCCAATTTTATTAGAGCAAGTCATTTCATTTTGATGAAATATGATGCACATTGTTCTGTTTTTTTTTTGTTTTTTTTTTAAGAGCCATGCGATAAAGACCAAGGTATGCGCATGCTGTTATTACAGAAGGTCATTGCACTGTAAGTCATAATAAAAAACATCTGCTAAATTAATAAATATAAATGAATAAATTGCAAGCTGTCCCAATTAACTGCTTTTTGCATTAATATAATTAATAATTAAATAATAATTTTTATATTACGGAATAGATCACTCAAAAACACAAAAGCTGTTATTTTTTTTATTCTGTTTAAATATTTTACATTTAAGTTTTTTGGGTTGACTGTCACTTTTAGAACTTCTTCTGTATGAGGGCTGTATCTGTGAATACTGTAAATATGAACCATCATGCGGTTTGTGGAGGATGCTCGTAGTAAAGTAAGTTAGAGTTTGACTCTCAAAGAACTAAAGTTGCTTAGGCTGCATTTTTTGTGCATTGCACTAGCTTCGTCTTGTCAAGATTTACAGGAGAGCGAGCGAGTGAAAGAAAGAGAGGGAGAGAGCTCAGCGGCAGCAGCTGCAGTGGAATCATCACAGCCTGAGAGAGAACAGGCCAGCTCTGTCTGCATCACTGCTCCTGCATGCATGATGGGCTAACCACCTATGTGCCAATCAGTAGGTTTTAATTGGGTAAAAGAGGGCAGAATGTCGCCTGTAGCAATCATAAGGAACCGTTCCATCATCTCCTCCACCTCCTCCTCCCTGTGCTGCCCACTCTTGCAGTCAGAGTTTTGTGCTCTTCAAGGAGTGTGTAAAGACATTTATGCACTCTGGGGGTGCTTTGGAAATAAAAAGCATGCTCATGGTTTTAGACATCACACTCTGACAACAAAGGCGCCCGTAAAAATGAGACCATGCGATTAGTACATGCTGTTCCTGACTGGAAGTAGATATCGAATCTGTGTGCAGCCGTGCTTTTTTTCTGGTAGTTTTTGCAGTCTGCAAGGTCTTATGACAATCACTTGTTCCATATGATTATGATTTTTTTTTTTTTTCTTTCAGCCTTTTTTCTTACCTTTTTCTTTCATCTTCCCACCACCTTTTTTAAAATGAGGCAGGACATCAGCACAGTGTGTGTAGCTCTAGTAAGCTGCTGTCTTTATAGACCCTACTAGAAAAAACCCATTTAAACCAGCCTAAGCTAGTCTTAACTGGTCTGGCCCAGAGAACAGCAGGTCACCGAACACTCATCTTGGCCAGACTGGAAAACAAGCTAGAACAGCGGTTCCCAACCGATTCTGCTACAAGAGCCAGGTTTAAGATTAGTGAAATATTAAAAATTTTTGTATTTATGTTTTTGAATGAAGTCTTTATGCTCACTAAGGCTGCATTTTTAATGAAGAAATGTGTTAAAAGTGTTTTTTTGTTTGAACACATTTTAACAGGTACATAAACTTCAGTATATTCAGTGTTAAAAGCAATTTTTGTCGCTTAATATATTTGTAGAAACTGTAATGCATATTTTCAGGACTCTTTGATGTCTAGAAAGTTTTGTATAGAAAGAATCATGTGACACTGAAGACTGTAGGGATGCTGAACATTCAGTTAAGCCAATTTTAGTACATTAAAATAATAATAAATAATATTTTAAACTGCAATGCATTTCGCAATATAACTATTTTACTGTATTTTTATATTATATATATATATATATAATAACATATATTATTATGTCTTGGCTACAACCTTAGCATTTACAATATACATTATAACAAATATAACAAAGCGCTTAGCATAACACAAAGACCAAGCAGACAGGAAACCTCCCCCAACTGCGCCACTGTCCTCTTTTTCTGGTCCACACCTTCACCCCACCTTTTTTTCCCTTTCATCTCCGTCGTGTTTTTCTCCTCCTCTTCTGTCGGCTGTTATATAAAATGGTCTTTAGTGGGTTTGACACAAAAGAAATGAAGAAACATAACTGGAAATAACAAGCTTCATCTTGAAGCCTTAGTTCATGTAACACGTTGCCTATTTTGAGGTCTTGGAGATGTACAGACTTTGTTGTTGTTTGCTTATTATCTGCAATTATATCTCCAGTTAAGATATCTGAGCTAGAATTAGTACAGTGGAGACATTAAGCTGATTATATTATGTGACATTTTAATCAGGGTTTTTTTTTTTTGATGAGGAGGGGCTGTATATGCCATGCTGCCAGTCAACTGCAGCGCTCTTGTTTTTTGGTTCAAAGCATTATGTGCCATATGGCTTTTTATTCCAGCTTCTCTCAAGCAATTAACCTCTGAGCTATCATATCAGATTGATCTCAATTAGAGCTTTGTTACAGCTTCATTCCACAATACAGAATTTCATTTTTACTGAACAGCTTTTTATTCTTTTTATGACTCTGGAAAAGGCTGATCAGACAAGAACAATTATGACTATTCAGACCACTGTTGAATGACATTTGAACAAATGGTTTCACCATTTTAAACACCAGCGTTCTAAAGTGTTCTGTGAGTCCCCCTTACATCTTTTCATTTCATTAAAAACATATCCACCAAAAAAAATAAGAATGGAAAACTTTACAGCATATTTATATACTTTCCCTCGTTAGAGGGCCCAGACATGTTGTGCTTCTTCGCAGCAGTGAATTTCGACAGATAATGCATTCCCTCTTTGGGTTTGAATCGTTTTTTTTTTTCTCTTTTCTTTTTTTGTGATATTTACCCCTTTAGTTCAGCTCATTAGCATTCGAATAGTGTTTCTTCTGCATAAAGTAGCATCTAATTTATTCAATAATTTATTAATTGGTTAATTAATCTTGTTGAAACAGACGCTTTAGGTTGTAATCCCCCATGCCTTGGGCCTGTCTTAAAAAAAAAAAAAAAAGCAAGCCAGTCCTTGAATTCTTATTTCTTCAAATCCTACTTGTCATTCTTTGTCTTTACATAATTTGATTGTGAGCCTTGTTGTGGGTCGAAATAATGGCAGTTATCAAATAATAGCCAATCCTTTGTGTCAGGAGCATTTTTCTTATCAATCCTGTCCTCCCCTGATAATTAGTTTTATCTGATTTTTAGTTACCTCATTTGTTCATATCAGCATTTCCTAAATGTCACTCCCCCAAATGCGGAGTCTTTTTTTTCACTATCTACACCACGCTTTCCTCCAGGTCTCTTGGGTTGACGGTCATGCTACTGTTTGAGTTTGAAGTTGAGTTGGAGGAATTGTTAGAAGCGAAGGCATGTAGATAGTTCTGCGTTAGTCCGTGGCCGTACTGCTCACTGCTACCCGTGCTGGACGTGCTGGTGGTGGAGGCACAGTGGACAAGCATGCCATGTAGGGACTGGCTACGTCGGGTCCAGATGACGCTCAGACGCTTGGCGTAGCTGTAACACGTGGTGGTGGTGATTTCACCCACATCAAAAGAGCAGCTCCGCTTGGTCTTGAGTGCCTGCCTCAAGTCTGAGCCTCCTTCCCTTTCATCATCTCCATCTTGTGTCAGTGCAAGCGAAGCCAATACTTGTCTGTCCACGTCTCTGTCTTTCTCCAGAGACTTCCGCAGCTTGAGCCTACCTGCTCGGTTTTGTGATGGCGTGGGGAGTGTATTACTTGGGGAGTAATAGAGTGTCAATCTCTCACTTTCTGGTGTGAGAGGACTAATGCATTTTTCCCTCACTGCCCCGTCTGCCCTATCTTGTGCGCCACGGTGTGGCTCAGGGCTCTGTTTGGGTTTTGGAAGAGAGCTGGGCTTGTGTTTGTCTTTTGTTCTTTGGGCCAAGAGTCCGTTTGGCAATGCCACCATCATCATACTGTTGTTTCCGTTCGTCTGGGCGTAAACATCCACCCCTTTGGCTGGAAAGAACTTCCCAGGCCTGTTGGCATCATCCCGACACTCTCCGCAGACACGGTGGCGCACCATCATGGCCACGGTGAAGACCAGAAGGGTTACTACCACCACGCCACCCACCATCACTGTCAGCGTGCCGCCCAGGAAGTGAGCATGCAGAGAACGACATTCTGGATAATCCTCTTTAGTGCTGAACTGGATGCAGCCCAGCACCTTTGTAGTAGCCAAGGAGGAGATGCCATCATCGAAAATGGCCAAGACGCACAGGCTGTAGTCTGCTCCTGACACCAAGTTTTTCAGCAGGAAACTATTACTGGTCGGAGGCAGAATTCTGAGACCAAATAGAAAACGGAGAGAACATTTATGAGAAATGAAACATCATGTAAAGTAAAAAAACAACAAGCACAAGAAAGTGAGCTTTAGGAGCTCAGTTTTGTAGTGAAAATGGCTTAAATCAATAACGTGCAATGAAGGGGGATTCTAGAAATTAGCAACTTTAAGAATAAACTACTGAGTCTGACAAGCAAAGAAGCATTTTTAAATTGAAGCTAAGAGGTGCTGAAATGCTTCTTGCCTGAAGGACTCCTGCCCACACTGGTCTTTACAATCTGCCATCTCTGGCAGAAACAGTGCCCGTACAGTACTCCTTTAATAGACTTCATTGACTGTGTCCAGTGGATTTGCTTTGGCTGCTTGGTATCTATGTCTGTAATGAAAATGCGTTGGATGGCTACACCTGATTCAAGTCCTTAAATTCACTTTACTTTGAGAGGTAATTGGTGGTTGGTTACAGCAGGAAGGACCTCCTTTCCACTAGTTTTATTATGCTATTTCCCTCCTCTCTTTTCAGATTCAAGAATCTTTTGTTGAGGTTCATCACTTGTATTAATTAATTAATTAATGTTTCCTTGAGTAACCGCCTCAGTAAAAAGAACTGTGGTATTACTGAATACGTGCTGCCTTGTAAGGAATAAAAGACATTTGTATTCACATTCATATGGACTTCTCTTATTTTTGAGCTCAGTGTGTCACTGCATATCAATGAGACATTTGCATGCTTATCTGCATATGAAATTTCTTCTGGATGATTTAAATTACAAGCCTTACAGGAAACGCGTCTTAATGATCTGATGTTAATGAAGCCTTTGTTTATTTTTGAATTGTGTTGGCCAGTGATATTGAAAATGAACTAAGCAAAATTCTCCCATTATTTCCATTGTGTTTTTTTTCTTTGTTGCATGTTTAGATCGGTTCAGGCCAAAATGTATGCTAGTGATTTTTCTCTGTCCTTGTTTTAACATGAACAGTTTCCCATCTTTAAATTAAATGAATGGTATATAAAGTACTGTCTTGTTGTTACCTTAATATTTGATAAAACTGAGAAGCAAAATTGTTTTCTGTGGTTATTGACATTATGCCACAAATTCTGTCAATAGAGTTTAACTTGTATTGAATGTGGAGCGTTTCTTGAATGTGAGAAAATTTCTAGGGAAAAATTCCTCTAGTTTAGTAATGCACTCCATGTGGCCAGTCAATGTGCATTAATGTCTGTCTTAGAGTGGCTTACTGTGTTTACTCTTACAGATTCCTGCATGTTGATGGGAATAGCTGTAGTAACAAGTCCATTATGAAGATGCCTGGCCTCCCACTCATGCACTTCTCTGCCTGCTATCACTCAGCAACTGCTGCTTATGCTACCCCCACCCCCCTCTATTCAGCCCATCTTCCTGTATCTCTCTCTCCCTCTCTCTCTCTCTCTCTCTCTATATATATATATTTCTCTCCTTGTCATCCAAACATGCCCCTCACGTTCACCATTTATTATTGAGCCCAATCTTTGGAAATCTCACTGCTCCTTTCTTTTGACCTCTCAAGGTGTGTCCTTACCATACCAGAATTGGTTGTTTTGTGCATGTGCATTGAATATGTTGCAGCTCTCTTCAATATTATTAAATGGAAGACCTTCTAGTAAGGTTGTTTTCATGTCTGTAATAGGATATTTGCATGCAAGCTATGTTGATCGGGCATTCAAGTATTGCTGCACAGTATGCAAAAAGTATCTGTGATTGGTAGTTTAACAATACCCAGATGATGTACTGCATCTGCTGAAATTCTTAAGTGGGCAAACAGTGGACACTTGACTCTCCCATGAGAGAACACAAGCTGAAGAGCCATCATACTTGAAAGATGATAAGAAGATTCTTTGTGTAAGTACTGATTGTACTGAGAAACTTTACATATTGCTAAATTAAGACGAAAAATATTTTTAGTGCTTAAAAGAACCAAGCCAACCACTACTTGACTCTTCCTTCTGTCTAGGAAGCGTTGGTGTAAGCAACTCCCACAGCCCTTCCCTTGTGACCTGCCCCATCTCTCCGTCCCCCTTCTCTCTCCATTTAGATCCATTTCACTCTTCCTGATTCGTTGTGACACCGTCGTCAAATGTGTAGGTTTTGCCCTTTTAAAGGGTCCATCCTGTTTTCCCCAGAGTCAGCAGGTCCTCTCACTCCACTGCTCTGCTTTCTTTACCCCTCCCTGACTATAAATAGCTGCCTGTATCTCTTTTAGCCTCATGGCTCAACTTGAATCTTCCATCCGCTTTGGTCTGTGTCTGTTTCCTTTGGCCTTATCCTTCCATCAATATCTGAAGCCTATAATCCATGAACACGAGCACAAAGGATGTTTACATGCATTCACTTGAAAAGCATGAAAACCAAACACTAAAAACCAAAACATAATTTTCTCTTTTTTGTCAGAAGTGCTGCTACAATACAGAAACAAGATATCCTTACCTGTAAACAAGTGCGTCATCAGCTGTGCTGTTATACTGGATCTGATACATCCACACCAAGAAAGGCGTCGAAGATCGACCCATTTTCCAGCGAATCTGTGCTGAGTTAGATGTCACACCTAGAACTCCTACCAGGGTTTCTGTTCCTCCATTACTGCTTCCACTTCCTCTTTCTCCATTATCTCCCTTGCCTCCGGTGGCATTCCGAACAGTCACTACACCAGTACCTGTCCCTTCAACTCCTCCACGGCCACTACTAATATCAGAGGATCCAGGGTCTCTGTGGTTGATGAGAGTTATTGTACCATTCCCTCTATGAGGAAGAGGGATGATCTTTAAGTCTACCAAAGCTGTGGATTCCCCTGCGGCATTGATGGCAATGCATGTATAGGTGCCATCATCTCTGGCACGGGTCACCAAGAAATCCAGTGTACCATTATAGTATGAGCGAATGCGACTGGAGTTGGCCACAATACGGTCATCTGGTGACACCCAATGAATGACTGGCTCAGGATCACCAATGGCTCGACATTTAAGTGTGGCTCTTTGGCCCTCTAACACCCACAGCTTGTTGGTATTACGTGTGATCAGTGGAGGCTCACATGTGAACTCTTCCTCTGGAATAGACCAGAAGTACCGACCAGCCAGATGAGTTGGTGTCGCACACGTCTCCATGTCGTCTTCCCGAATCAGTCGTCGTAGCCACAACAGCTCACAGTTGCAGTGCAGTGGGTTTCCCCCAAAGTTAAGGCTGGTGATTGAATTGTATGGTGTTGGACTGACAACCCCAATCTGGGATCTGGAAAACAGGGGATCAGGGGGAAGAGTCTGCAGTCTGTTCGACGTCATATCCAGTCGGGACAGTTTATAGAGCTCACTGAAAGAACCCTCAGCAATCTGGTCTATTAGATTGTGATCTAGATTTAAGGTGTGCAGGCTAGCCATATTCTGAATAGATTCCCAAGGAACCCTGCGAAGATTATTGTAGGAAAGATCCAGATCCTCCAGAGTTAGCAGGAAGTCATCAAAAGCATCCGCCGAAACGTCTGTGAGCTGGTTGTTGTTGATGATGAGATGCTGAAGGTTAATAAGACCTGTCAGATCCTGAGGTCCTACTACTGTGAGACGATTGGTATCCAGGTGAAGCGAACGCAGACTCTCCAGATCAGCAAAGGCCAGTGGTTTCAGAGCATGAATGGTGTTGCGTGACAATGTCAGGTCAACTAGTCCTGTCATATTGGCGAAGTCTGCACCTCCCACTTCCAGGATGTAGTTGTCGGCAAGACGCAGCTCCACAGTTCGGCGATCAATGTTTGGTGGCACAAAAAGAAGACCTTTGTTCACACACAGTGTGCTCAGAGACTCTGATAAGTTCCGACACACGCAATGGATGGGGCAGATGGACACCATTCCCCATGTCTCCCCTGCCAATACACCTTGTCCACTCTGCAACAGTATGGAGCTGAGAAGACCCAGCCAGAAAATTGTTGACTGTAGCATAGAACAGGGCCGGACACTTGTTGTGCTGACAGGGATGGATAAAGCAAGGCATCTCCTTGGATAGATCCATTTCAGGGTCAGATTGGTCTCTCTAGATGGACTCCCTGGTTCTGTGCGTGGCATGGTAACCAGGTTGTCCACAGACCTGTGTGAAAAAACAAAAAACAAAAACAAGCATTAGAGGCTTAAACTTAACTGGGAGAAGTTGAGCACTTTTTGTTTTCCTCAGTCCTAAGCCTGCTTGTCCGTTCACTAATGCCCTGCACAAATGCGGTTATCCATTAATTGCCACTGAGACTTGGTGTTATGCTTAGTCATTCATCCAGTATAAACTCACTTCATCTTACAGCGTATCAAAGAGGAGCTAATCGTGGGCCAAATCTACTAGTGTCCATTGCTTCAGATTAATGGTGTAACTGGAATCCTTTGTCAGTTGTTTGAACATTTATCATGTGCCCAGCAAGTGCAGCGAGAACTTAAAACTTTTCCCCTGGTTTTTGAACGAAAGAGAGACTCTATTTGGCTGCCAGGGACAAGCCCCAAGATGATCAGTCACATTCTAAGTGATGAATGCCTTGGCTGTCTTCTCATCGCAGATGTGAGATTATGTGGCTGTTGTTGTGGCTGTTTGTGCAGACAAAGTGTATCTATTTACCAAAGTCTTATGTCCTTCTGTTTGTGCTCATCCCTGCTGCTCCCTGCTCTCCTACAGGGGTCTGATTACTCCATTAACCTGATACATAACTGTCTGTGTGTGTCTGGAGTGTCGAACACATGGATAGAACTGCTTCAAATAACCAGTGCAGTGACAGAGCGTGACGAGCTGCAACGAGTGTGTAAATGAATTTGAATTGATTTCACAAGAATCAAACCCTGTGATATGCAATGCACAATTGTCCTTAAACATATGCAAATGCATGACTTGCTTTAATTACTGTTAGTCAGTCGCCGTCAACAAATGCTGCAATGGAATTCTGATGATTCTATTTGTTGTTAATGCAATTTTGGCCTGTTCATTTTAGTCTTACATAATGGCTCCAGTATCACGCAAGTGAGA
>JAUMHR010000031.1:4096763-4116136 GCA_032361145.1 Enteromius fasciolatus
AAGTACCATAAGACAAATATGAATGATTCATGTGTGTGTGTACATTGCCCTTGCATAAAAAAAAGACTGCAACTGCTGGATCCAAGCCACAACTAATTGCTGTGAAAGAGTGATTCCAGCAGTGCGTACACCCCGGGGGAAACTTAAGCGGGTTATTTAGTTTTTGGTTCTTGAACCTGTAGTAGTGAATTAACAACTTAAAATATTATGGCTGTAATGAATGTATTTGCTTTTTAAAGAGACTAAATAATATGTGTGGTTTGTCAATTAATATGAACATTTATTTTGTAGTAAGCACTACTATATGCACTACTGTTCAAAAAATTTAGGCTTAGAAAGGCTTTTTTGAAGGGATTTTTGTTTTTATTAAAGTGCCCCTATTATGCCATTTTAAAGGTGGCAGAACTACAGAAACGCAACTTAGTCAGTTACCAAGACATGTGCAGGGTTGTTACACAACATCAAGAAAATACAATCATCAATTATTAATCTTACTTACAGGTAGAAGTTCAGAGGAGCAAGCAGGTCCAGATAAACTGGGCTCTGATCCTTCTTTTAAGACCAAGCGTTTGGTGAATATCGTGTTGTACTCCAAGATTGGAAAAGCAGTCATCAGTAAAATGACGTGAACACAACAAGAGACTGTACTGCTGAGGTGTTGTTGAAAAAAATGAATGTTAATCACTCATTCTTTATAGATTCATCTTTCAGAAGGGCATATAAAGCAAATTAACTCTCACTGGATACAGCGTTTTGTTCACTTGATGTAATCGATGTGAAGATTGTACTGTTTGGGGGCGGGGCAAGCTGTTTGCGACGTATAAAGTGGGCGGACATTATGCAAAATATGTTACGTAGTGACGTGGCTCGGTAACAGAGAAAGATTTAAATTGCTGGCGACTCGTTTAGGCGAATGTGAGTCGACTGTTGTTTTTATAGACAATAACTTTATTTATCGTGCACTGTCAGCATCACAACTTTGAAACAACTTTCACAACTTAAAATTCTACTTTGCCATAACTGAAATAAATTATATTTTGAAAACAGTTACTTAAATGCATTAACATTTAACCCCTTAGCATTCCAATGTCAAAAACAATCCTTAGGAACGCTAAGGGGTTAATATTATACTGTAATATATAAAATATAAGAATTTTAGTCAAGAAAAAATTAAAAAATTAATATTTTAAACTGTATATGTGTATATAAACAAGGAAAATCTGCAGGATTTAAATATAACAATCACCGTTTCCTCACAATTTGAGGACTTAATCTTATGTACTATTTCTCAAAGATGTTCTTGCTGCTGGTGCCTTTCTCATTAAAATTAAATGATGATGCGTTTTGCTGATGGGTGATACTTCATACTTGTTGAGGTTTGAAAGATGAAAATCAAAATAAAACAAATGTCTTGAATTTAATTAAACACCCAATGTGGATTTTACTTATGAATAAATTTGCTCCTAGGCCTTTCTCGGTCGATTGCCCTCAGAACTGTCAAAAGTTGTGACTTCATTATAATAATGGTAGCTTTTAAAGTAACAATTAAGCTATCATGTGAATATAATATGAATGCATTTCTAGTTTGGTGTTGTTTACGGCATATCTGGGCTTTTCTAATGAGGCTTTGGAGACACAGAAGGTTGGGAAACAGAGTAAAGCACAGTGGACTTGAGATATTTCAGCACCCCGGACAGCTCCAAATTCTGAGCTACTCAAATTGGTTGAATCTGTGAGACTGCGTTGTGATATCGCCATCTGCACTTCCATCTGTCTTGTTTTACAGGTCCCGTGGCTGGATGGTTGGCATTGTAACTGCTCATTTTAGCCCTGTATTCTTCAATTTGGTTGCTGCTCCTCTAAATGCAAAAATGTAGACGGGTACATATCCACAGCCTGTCTGTGATTAAATGTTTAAACTCAAGTGTTTTCTCTCCCGCTCTCTCTCTTATTCTCTCTCTTCCCTGACTTTACCCAGCCAGTGTGGAGAGCTTGTGGGCAACAAATTGTTTCCAGCAATACCCAGTGGTTTACCACTAAACAACACTGTCCAAGCAAAGCTGTAAATAGACATTTCCTTTTATCAGCCAAGAGAAACCTCGATTTATGTGCACGCTTGTGCTCTTCAGCATCATGGTTATTTTGTGTTGAACGTGTGGACAAGATGAGGTTTTAGAATTATGTTATTGAAAATCCCTTGTTTGCTCTGCTTTCCCAAAAATCATTAATGTTATGAATTATGCCGTTAGGTGGGGAAAAACTTTTATATATGAAGTTTGAGTTTTGTTTCCTTAAGGCGTCATTGTTAATGTTTGCAGGCAAAAATGCCAAATTGATTATAGAAAACAAATCAATTCTTTATTTGCAACATTGCCTGAGGTAAATTTGCTCAGGCGTCTTTGAAATACTAATATAGTTTTCTCCATAATGTAGTATGATTCTAATAACAAGTCTTAATTCATGGTCAGTTTTTGCATTTCTATTATTTAGTATATGGTCCTCCGTTCTGCATTAAAAAGACTTCTGAATTGAGCGTTGTCTTTTGGTTCAGTGAGTCAGAATTGGTTTGTCGCCTGGAGGTAATACAGCACCATAGAGGGTTAAACTTGCTGCCCTTCAGTACATCAGTACTGTATGCATCTTATTGTGCAAGTATGTAAGTATGTAAAGTCTGTTGCTTCAGGCACATTGTCTTATACAGCATTAAGTAGTTCATGTCTCTGGCGTTGTATCTGTATAAAGTTCGGACGCATGTGATTTAAATTGAACGTAAATTTAAAGGAATAGTTCACCCCAAAAATTAATTATAAATACATTCTCATGTAGTTACACACATTTGAGTAAATCAGAGGATATCTGTGGAAAAATCTTTAAGGGTGGCCAACACATGTTTCCTAATTCCATTTCATTGAATGGTTTTGATGACTTTACTATTATCCCAAAATTTAAAAATACTCCTTAGATGAAATCACGTCAACTTTTTTGTCTGGTGATGTCAGCCCTATTTTTGTTGTAAATGTCATGTGATTCATTAGATACCTGTATGTAACTAAAGAATGGCAAGAGACAGTATACAGTAAGTCTATCTGCAAAACAAACCATTGTGCTCATGATTACTGTAACAAAAAATGCCGACATCAAGCAGCAACCCAGATTGTTTTTGTACAGCTGACTGACACCAGAAGTTTCGCATTCAAGCCAAAAATGGCTGCGTGTGCTTTTACATTTAAAATGCTTACAGTTTGTTTTATGAGAGGAATAATGTACAAGTTTGGAATGAGGAGGAATCCTGCAGTCAGAAGAATCTGGGTCAGAGTGCTGGCGGATTAGAGCCAACTCTTTCCAACTCTCAATTCTTGGGAGAAGATTTGGACTCGACCTCTCTTTTGGTATTTCCTGTCTTCCTCATCCTCAGTCTCTCCTTCACTTGTTCTCTTAAGTTCTCCACTAAACCCTTCCATAGAGAATCAGTGTGTGATGTGTATGTATGAAGGTGGCAAGGGTGCAAAATCCAAGTGCTAAAACTATAGAGTTTCAATTAACACATTGCTTATTCTGTTAGTCTCTAACATCTGCTCCCTTTTCAACTCACTATCTCTTCAACCTTCTTCCGATTTCATACCCTTTCTTTTATGTCTGTCTAAACCTTTATTATCTCCCCTTCTCCGGCTGCCGTTGGAGTCCGGTATCGACAGTCAGGCTAATGGATTTTGGAAAATCTTTCATGTTCAGTCGTTGGTTTCCGCTCGTAGCACCATAGAAATGGACGTAGCAGACTATATCAGGAACACATGACTTGAAATGTTTGCGTGTCAGCTCAGTATATCGAGTTGTTTCTTCATGCTGTAACAGTGAGCACACTTTCCTCTGTGACCCGAGCCCAATTTGCACACACTCAAAGGCAGGTTTGATAGTGATGGAAGGGAGTATTGAGTGTTTAGATAATGGTATTGATTTTAGAACTGCCTACCGAATGGCCCCATCTGCCCTGTGTAGGACCATTAGCACCTAAGCTCAGCCCGTGTAAGAGCGCAGTCTTGGATTGGTCTTCGCCTCTCAAGAGCTGCGCACTCTAGGCACTCTCCAGCTTTCAGCTCATCAGTTCCTCCTGAACTAGTTAAAAATGTATTTGCCTGTTCTCTTTTCTCTCCCCAGACAAACATCCCATTCCTCCAGAACGTGCTGAGTAATAATCAGTTTCTGAACGGGACGGTGGATACTCAGTTCATCGACGAGAATCAAGATCTTTTCAACCTCAAACCGGTGCAGAACAGAGCCCAGAAACTGCTGCACTACCTGGGTAACCTTTTATTGAACCATTCGTTCAGTGAACAAAATTGTTGTTTCTCGTTTGACTGAATTTTAAAGGTGAACGTTTTTTACATTTGACTCATTTCAGGATATTAGTCAGAAAATACCTTCTTTTTTATTTTTTATGAGGTATTTATATCAAACAACACACAGCATGTTGTCGATTTATGTCATAAACTCTGTTTGACCAGTTATGACTGCTTCATACTGTATAAAATAAAACCAAGTAGCCTTAAATAATGCACAAGGTGTCATGAAATAATAAACACTTTTCAAGAGCGTTTATTGAACTCATGTCAACTACACACTATATTAATAGGCTTAGCATGGAATAGAATAGAATATACTCAACCAAGGTGCATTAATTCAATCAAAAGTGGTAGTAAAAACATTTAGGGCCGATTTCCCGGATAGGAATTAGATTAAGCCAGGACTAGACCTTTGCTAATTTAGGACATTTAAGAATTTTTAGAAACATGTCTTACAAAAATGCATTATCTGTGAGCATTTTAAGACCAAACAATGACAATAATGTATTTTAAGATCTCTCAGTGCAAGCTTTTTCCAGTTTAGACAGCTCTTAACATTTATTTTACATTTACTAGTCTTAAACCCTGTTCGGGAAACTTCCCCTTATTGTTTAAAAGTAAACAATAGTCACGATTAATTCAAAGTTTGTGTTTACATAATATATATTTGCGTGTGCTGTGTATATTTATGTATATACATACACAACTATTCAGTATATGTTTAGAAAATGTTTGCATATATATATTTATATTTGTATAATGTATATTAAATATAAATATATTTAATAAATATACAGGGTATGCATACATATACCATGTAAAGATAAAAAATTTAATGCAATTAATCATGACTAATCGCAGACAATTCTGAAAAACAATTGTGTGTGTGTGAGATATATCTCACAAACACCCACACACAATCAATATACGAAAGTTACACCTATTAGTTGTTTATTAACATGCATATTACTAGAATATTAGCCATTTATTACTGCTTATTAAACACATATTAATACCTTATTCTACATGACCTTATTCTAGATCCCTAATCTAAACTTAACAACTACCTTACTAACTGTTAATTAAGTCTTAGGTAATAGTTAACAAATGTTACCTATTCTAAAGTGTTGCTGTTTTTCTTTTTTTTTGTTTATGAAAGATCATGTGACAGACAACTGGAGTAATAGCTGTTAAAATTTAAGCTATACTTCACTGGAATAAATTAATTAATCACTGGGAAACAAAGTTGAAATTTCAGTAATATTTCACAATTTTTTATCAAATAAATACAGCCTTGCAGAGCAGAAGATATATATATTTATTTTGATTTATTTTTTAAACAAGCAAACTATAGTGCAAGGTTTAGGAAAGTATTGTGCTTGTGAACAAAAATGTGTACTTTTCACCATCCCTGCTCTTTCTCAGCAGCCCTTTACAAAGTTTAAGTCCAGCCAAGTGCCAAAACCTTTTAAGTAACGTGGGCTGTGCAGTCTCCAGTCCACTTGACCCATCCACTCAGTGTATTATACTAGCAGAGGTGGATTTGAAGGAGTTTGGACTATTTGTGTGTGATTGCGTTTGCTCATCATTCAGGGCATGTTATGGTGAACGGCCCGACTACTCCGATACCTGTCAAGGCTAAGCCTTCTCCCATCGATCCGGTCATCCCACCAGTACCCCTCGGTGAGAAACAAACACACTTTCCTTATCTTACATTCACACACTGTCAGTTTCTCACACTAAAAACTCAGCATAAGCTGCCTTAGCGCTCATTTGCCGTGATATTTCATTGATGCACTGCAGAAGGCATGAAGTAGAGTATGTTTACGCCTTTCAGAAGGTGGTCATAACTCATCCTCCCCCCTCAGCGTTTCAATGAATAACCCATGATTACGAATCTACATCAGGAGGAACATAATAGACATTTGTTTACAAAAGTGCCCCTCCACCACGTTTTTTTTTTTACTACTTACCATCTTGTGTGTATTTGTTTGGACATGTGTCAAGAGCAGAAATCAATTGTGTTCTGAAAAAACTACTTCATTCTCTCTGTTGTAATTCTATATGTCTATTAAGATGCATGTTGTTGTACGTTTATGTCTGTGTGTGCATAATAGCCCTGATAAAAGAGGTGTTTTTTTACTTTGTAGTCCTACGCAGCGTGGTGTTTGTGATAATGTCTGTATTATTAATTGGCAGTTTGTTTGCAGGTGAGCCACCAGTGGGTTTCAGGGATGTGCTGCTGAGAGAGGGTCCAGATGGTTTTGCGAAGGCGGTACGTGCCCACCAGGGTCTGCTGCTTATGGACACTACGTTCAGAGACGCCCACCAGTCCCTCCTGGCTACTCGTGTACGCACTCACGACCTCAAAAGGATTGCGCCTTTTGTGGCTCACAACTTCAGCAACCTCTTCAGTGTGGAAAACTGGGGAGGTGTGGTACTAGTTCTCCACTATTGTTTTCTTTCCTTCTCATGCTTTTTCACCCTTTCTATTTTTTGCCTTACCACTCTATTGCAGTCTAGCAGCAAACCCAGCCCACTATTCACACTATTTTCCCCTCTTTCCAGATGAATAACACAGACCGATCAAATACCAATGAAGACAGACACTTTTAATTCCTCTTAATGACTGGTTTAGTACGTAGGAATATAAATGCAATTGTTAAATGGTTTGATGATTTCACTATTATTAAGTATAAAGCTATTTTTTCAAAATGTGTTTACACAGGCTAGGCACCATAAATCAAATAATTGGCCTTTACTATTTATAAAACAGCTTTAGTAAGCAACCACTACTGGCAAAATGCACAATGCATTTTTAGATACATGTAGTTATATGAATTATGGATAAATGAAACCATTAAAAGCAGTTTTTCGCTGGAATAACATATAAATATTAGACGAGACACCAAAGTTAAAGGGATAGTTCACGCAAAAATCAACATTTTTATCATTAATTACTCCTCATCGTTCCAAACCTGTTGGACCTTGGTTCATCGTCAGAACACAAATTAAGATTTTTTTTTTTTTATGAAATCTGAGAGTGGCATAGACAAGTTTTCTTTTCATATCATAATTATTAACATCGTTTGGGTGGACTATCCCTTGAAATGAAAAAGTAGCAAAATAAAAAATGTTGATTTGGTGAGTAAATAAAACTGAACTGAAATAAATTAAAGCTGAACAGAAATTAAAAAATAAAAATGACAACTTATAAAACAAATTCAAATGAAGACTGAAAATCTAATAAAATATTATTAAATACTATAAAAGTATATATAATATTAAAATAATACTGCCAGTCATTAACATTTATTTAAAACTATTAAGCACCAAGCGTTTGATTCACTAAAAAGAACCAGCGCTTTTTTTTTTTTTTTTTAAGGAACCAGTTCAGGATTCCTAATCTTAAAGTAATTGGTCAACATTTAACCTTTATAAATACTGAATGCCTGTTGCACACTAAATGTGTGTAGAGATGAAGACTAAGGACTTATGATTCCAATAGGAAGGTGCTTTACATGCTTCTTAGAGTTTTCCACATCTGTTCCACTTGTGTATAATCCTGATCCTCTTACCTTTTTATTTTTTTATTTTTTTGTCCCGTCTTTCTTCTTCACCAGGCGCTACGTTTGATGTAGCAATGCGCTTCCTATGTGAGTGTCCCTGGAAAAGACTGCAAGAGTTGAGGGCTCTGATGCCAAATGTGCCTTTTCAGATGCTTCTGAGAGGTGCCAACGCCGTTGGATACACCAACTACCCTGACAATGCAGTCTTCAAGTGAGTCATGTGGTATCTTAAACCTCAACCTGCTCACAGTCAGAATGAACTTCTCAAAATGTTAATCTTTTCACGAACTGGAATCCCGTGGAATTGAATGTTCTGATTCAGATTCCACTTACAGTAATGATTTTTGTTGTTGTTTGCCACTATTGAACCAGCTGATTAGAGATAGGTTCATGAATTGATTGCTACGACTTCAATGCTAAATCTTCTTTTGCCATAACACTATGGATTCAGGAACAGCACAATTCTGCTTCTGAATAGTGACACATGAAACACTGACAAAGTATTTTAATATGGTTTTCCGCCCACTTCGGCGGAAGAATGCAGACATTAATGAACAAAGTGAAAAATCATTCGGCTCTACTACTTGTTAGAAAAACCCTTTGTCTTTACTAGCTATAGTCTTCTCCATTTGTTTCTCGCTGCCACTGACTCTGGCCCCAAGCACCATTCAGATGGCTTTTAATTCATATTAGAATGTGGAGCTGGGGAGCATTTGTGCTCGTTTAATGGCTTTGTTTCAGACCTACCATAAAATGGCTGCTACCAGTTTCCATTCAGCATTTGCAATGGTAAAATATGCAAATGTAAATCAAAAATCTCCAATAAACTGTAGGCAACATAAGCAACTGACGTTTTAATGGGCCCTAAATACTTGCTTAAATCCAGTAGGAGAACAAAAATAAAACAAAAGACCCACACGTGTGTCATTCCTAAGTCTCCCCTAAACAAGTAAACCAGTAAACAAACCAGTTTTATTTTAATATTATTTATATGCTGTTGTATTATTAATAATTTATTTAAATTAGCTTTTCAGGTAGTGTTTTATTAGAAATTGGATGTGGATTTCATATTGTTCTTATTTTAGTTGAAAATTATTTCAGAAGTTGAAAATTTATTTCCCAGTTCCCAAGGCAACATTTCTAATTTATATGTTATACAGTATATATTTACTTTCAGTTACCAAAAAGGGTTTTGCCTTTATAGTTTAAGTAAGCAATAGCAACACCGAATCAAACGGCTCTTTGATATAGCATTGCTCATTGCATCATTTCCTGTTTTTGTTAGGTTCTGTGAGGTGGCTAAAGAAAATGGTATGGACATCTTCCGTGTGTTTGACTCGTTGAACTATCTTCCAAACATGCTCCTGGGGATGGAGGCAGCAGGTGCAGCAGGAGGAGTGGTGGAGGCGGCCATCTCGTACACTGGCGATGTTTCCGACCCCACAAGGCAGAAATATTCTTTAGACTATTATCTCAAACTAGCAGATGAGCTGGTCAAGGCTGGAATGCACATCCTCTGTATCAAGGTGGTTGTTTGTTTATTTTTGTGTGGGTTTTTTTTTTTATCCATTTGTCTGTTTTGTTAACCTCAACTCTTGCTCACTCTTTCATCTCGACTGCTGTTCCCACTCTGCCTCCACCCACACATGAAATACCACTGCATCACTGTCTGTTTGTTTCTGGTGCACGTCCCTTACTTTCTCCATCTGTCTCTCCTCTCTGCAGGACATGGCGGGTCTTCTTAAGCCCGACTCTGGGCATTTGCTGGTGAGCGCTTTAAGGGACCGTTTTCCAGACGTGCCGATCCATGTGCACACTCACGACACCGCAGGAGCTGGAGTGGCTGCCATGCTGGCGTGTGCAGAGGCTGGAGCAGACATTGTGGATGTGGCGGTTGACTCAATGGCGGGAATGACATCCCAGCCCAGCATGGGCGCCATTGTGGCATGTGCCAAAGGCACCAAACTCAATACTGGTGAGGGCTGTCAAACTGATATACACTATATTATATTATTATGTATATGTAACTATGTAGTTATGTTTAGATAGACTGATAGATGGACAGGTTGATAAATGGATGTACTGTAGGTGTAGATAGACAAAAAGATGGATAGATGGCTAGATAGTTAGATGGACAGACAGATGGATGGATGGACGGAAGAATGGATGGATGGTTTGATGGACGGATAAATGGAAAAATGGATGGACGAGCGGACAGACAAATGGATGGCTAGATTGATAGATGGCTAGACAGGATGGATGGACAGACAGATAGATAGATGGTTAGATACAGTTGGTGGATAGACGGATAAATAGAAGGATGGATGGATTTGCACATGAATGGTAGACTGCCAATTTAGGCAGGTAGTTTGATGAACAGATGAAAAGATGTGTACAAAGATGGTTACGAGAGAGAGAGATTGATGGAGGGAGAGAGAAATGATGTTAACGCTGACTTGCCTCATTGTAGAATCTCATTGGCCCAAAATTTCTCTCTATAGAACTAAAGTATTTTAAACGTTTATTATTTCTTGATAGCTGTGATTGATGGGTCCCTAACAGTTCTGCATTAAGTGAGGGCAGCAAAACTGTTTTGTTGCTGCCGACTTTGTCTCATCCTGGTTAGGACATAGTGTTATAATGATTAATTGGTTGTTTTGTTTTCTGTGCAAAATAACAGTTAATTTATTTGAGTTTTCATGATACAGCCAGTCACTCATTTTCCAGGTCATGTGTTAAAGGGAACACTATGTAAACTTTCTTCTTCTATCATAAAAGCTATTTTCATGAACAATTACTGCAGTCATGAAGCTCTCAGCGCAGCCCAAAATACTTTGTGGTATTTAATATTCAACACACCTGTTTTACACTATTTTTCAACTGCTGTGCCTCATTTTATGCAAATGCTCCGAGACTTTTGTTCTCTTAATATTTCTTTCCCCTTCTTCATAATCCGGGGGCGAATGAGGTCATGGGAAGTCAGCTAAAAGGAGAAGAAAAGCAAACAAAGCAGGGCAGGAGTGGTAATGAAAGAAATGGGGAAAAAAACGATAACACAGCCGGGCCAGTCAGTTCTGGAAAGGAGAAGAGAAAGAAAATGATGTTGGAATGAATGAAAAGAGCAGAGAAGAAGGGTCAGAGCGGACAGACATCATTTGGATGTTGGTGTCTGACCCCTTGACTTTTCCTTAATTGTGACATTACTGTGGCTGCTGGTGCTTAACCTTCACTGATGAGTCTCGTGCCCTGGTGGGTCGTCTCGCTGTAGGGTGGGTGTGTGTTTGTGGCCAGAGACTTTCAGTGCAGTCAGTGTGGGAGCCCATCTGTCCAGCCATGGGTCAGTGCGTCACCTGCCGCTGTAGAGACCAGTGGCATAAAGATCTACTTCATTACGGCTGCCTCGTACTGCTGCAGTTACATTTCTGACATGCTGTTAACTGTATAATTAACATCACTCAAGCAAAACTGCTGATGTGCTGAATATCAGCGCAACACGTTGCTAATATAAATCTGGTTGATACAACAAGTGAATTTAGGACATTATGGGCCGGTTTTCCGGATAGGAATTAGATTAAGCCAGGACTAGACCTTTGCTAATTTAGGACATTTAAGAATTTTTAGAAACACGCATTTTAAGACCAAACAATGGCAATGAGTTATTTTAAGATATCTCAGTGCAAGCATTTTCCAGTTTAGACAGCTCTTAACATTTATTTTAATCTAGGACTAGTCTTAAACCCTGTTCTTGAAACTGCCCCAATAACATACAATATAAAAGAAAAATGAAGAAAAGATATTCATTTTGCGATTTTGCAAAGATGACATTTAACAGTGTTATAATTTTAAGTTCTGAAGTTTTAAAACTTGTCTTTGTGTTAAATGAACAAATAGTGTATATATGGCTTCAAATTGGCCATCAAGCACCTTGCATTTTAATGCCAGTCGAATTATAGAAGCGGTAATGAGTAACTCACATTTTATTTCTACAGTAGGACAATGTGGACAAACTAGCCTTTACAGTAGCTCTCAGTTACACTGTTATTGTACAGGCTGTGTAGGCTATTATAATTTGCATCTTAGACGTTCTAATTAAGCCACCAAACATCACATTAATAAAGCAAAGAGACGTGAGCTGCGGCGCTCACAAACCGGAAAGCCCTGCTTGTTGTTTCTATGGAAGTCCATTCTTTATGTATAGTTTCAATCCCCGCCTCCGGAGCTTCACATGGCGTGGGTGTGTGACTTTGGCAGCACGAGACGCATCAGAGAGCTCACATGATGAGGTGGTGTTCATGCTTTTGTTGATTTCAGTTGGTTTTATTCCCCCAAGATTCAGCCGTTCCCCCCCCCCCCATACCCCCCACCCCCCCTCATTGCCCCGGGTTTCTTTGGTTTTCGCTCCTTGAGGTGTTGCCTAGGTAATTGAATTGCTTGGAGGCTGTCAGGATTCCTGTGGCAGTGTTATTGCGGTCTCTGTCTCTCGGTTAGCTGTTTTGTTGCCATATGCAACATCCAGTATTAATCACCTGTTTACAGCTTTTTAAAACAAGCTGCCGTATGTGTTGATGTGAAGAGAAAGAGACAGCCCTGACAAACGCTCAATACTTATTACAGTACTCGCAAGGCAGCGCTGGATTGATATTCCCCAAACATTCCATTTGTTCTCTCCTCCTGATCCTCTCAACATACAGACCAAAAAAAAACTACATTTAAGATTAAAATGTGAAAATCCTTAAATTGATTTACAGTACATGAATGGAATCTTAAAACCAAACATCACCAAAAGTGGCGATGTCATTATCTCACAGTACTTGCATCCTGAGATCCGATTGGTCTTGTTTCTTGCTTCTGTTTGTGTGCTGTATTGTGTTTGGTGTTTTCTGTCTTGCATCTTTTTAACTATGTATCCACCTTTACACAGCAAGAAGTATCATGTTACTGTATGTGTTGATTCTCATTCACAGAGACCTGCTGAGTGTTATGATGTGGCACTTATGTTAAAATATGCTCAAAATCCAACACGAAGACCTATTTTGTTGCAAATCTGGTTCAAACTGTTTTTGATTGAATAATGGACTATATTTTGACTTTCTTTCATTGTTTATTTTTCTATTCATACATTCTACTATTCACGATTTTTTTTGTTTCATCCATTAATTTTTCTTTCTATCTATCCATCCATTATTTTCTCTTTCCATCCATCCAAACATAACATCCAATCCATCTTTCCATCCAAGCATAACCACATTCATCCATAATTTTCTCTTTCCATCCATCCATCCATCACCACATCCATTCATCCTCCTATTTACCTGTCATTTTATCCATCCATCCATCCATTTATTTACTTGCCTACCCTTCTTTTATATCTATTTATTTACTTGCCTATTGTCATGTCATAGGCGTTGCCTGATGTTATGAACCATGGTGGCCGGATCCGCCAGACCCGGTCTGTGATCTGGATCCTTGGTGCCCGGATCCGCCAGACCCGGTCTGTGATCCGGACCCATGGGGGATGGATCCGCCCGAGCTTCATAAAGACTATGAGGTCCCAGGGCCAGAACATTCGGAGCCCGCGGGTGGCTCGGATACTCCAGTGGGTCCACTTATGGCTGCACAATCTCTGGATAAGTTGGTGTTGGCCGTAGATTCTCCAGAGCTCCCATTCGTGGCTGCTCAACCCGTGGGGGTATCTGGGTCACGGTCCGAAGGGTTCAGGAAGGCCTCACCTACATCTGTTCAGTATCGGAGGGCGTTGTCAATGTGTGTATGGTCTCTCAGGGCACGATCCCTGTCTGGTCAATCTAGAAGGGCGCTATCATTATCTGGTGAGTCCAGGTGGGCCTCTCCGCCACCCGCTCCACCTTTGACTGTTCGGACCAGGAGGTCTTGGTATTTGTCTGCGTTTTCTCGGAGGGCACTGCAATCGTCTGCCCCGCCCTGGAGGACATCACTTCCGTTGATTCCGCCCAGGTAGGCGCCTTCACCACCTGCTCCGCCCTGGAAGATGACTGCAACATCACGGGGGGCGTGACGTTGCAACGTCCGCTGTCTGCACCGCCCTGGAGGGCATTCCTGCCGTCTGATCTGCCCAGATGGGTCTCTCCACCGTCTTACCCGCCCTGGAGGGTTTCTGAACTGTCTGGTCGGCCCAGGAGAGAACCTAAATCTGAGTTGATTAATAAGGGATGGGTTAGAAATTACAGCAAAATAAAAGGACAAATACTGACTTGCAGAAAGCCTTTTAAATACATTGTGCTTATATCAAATATTTTATAAATATGTATATTCATATAAATATGAATATACACTGTATTTTACAGTTAAAACAGAACTTTTTAACTTTTTGGCCTTTTTTACGTTGAATCAAAATGTTTTAGGTTGTAATCCTTTTCTGAGCTGGTTTTGCATAGATTTCTTTAATACCAAGGATACTGAAAAGCGTGCTGTCATTTTTACACTATTCAGTGATTGTCAAACGGGAAATCCAAGGAGGTCTTGGTATTTGTCTGCGTTTTCTCGGAGGGCACTGCAATCGTCTGCCCCGCCCTGGAGGACATCACTTCCGTTGATTCCGCCCAGGTAGGCGCCTTCACCACCTGCTCCGCCCTGGAAGATGACTGCAACATCACGGGGGGCGTGACGTTGCAACGTCCGCTGACTGCACCGCCCTGGAGGGCATTCCTGCCGTCTGATCTGCCCAGATGGGTCTCTCCACCGTCTTACCCTCCCTGGAGGGTTTCTGAACTGTCTGGTCGGCCCAGGAGAGCATGGTTGCCGTCTGGTCGACTCTGGAGAGCATCTTGGCTGTCTGGTCAGCTTCAGAGGGCATCTCAATCCTCTGCACCACCCTGGAGGGCGTTTCTGCTGCCTGGTCGGCCCTGGAGGGCGTTCTTGTCGTTTGCTCCACCCAGGTGGGCATCTCCGCTGTCCGCTCCACCCTGGTGGGGCTTCTGGTCAGCACAGGAGGACATTCTCGGTCCCCGGCAAGCCCAGGTGCGCTGTGATACCATCTGCACCACCCTGGGGAGCACATAAACTTTGAGCTCAGGAGAGCGTTACCGGTCCCCAGTAAGCCCAGATGGGCTGCTCCTCCGTCTGATCCGCCGTGGAGGGCGGTTCTCTCGTCAGCTCCGCCTAGGTGAAAGTTTCTGCCGCCTGCTCCGCAATGGAGGATATTCCCACCGTCTGGCATTCCCACCACCCCACCCCCTTTGTGTGAACTTTGCCACCTCCCTCCTGTGTATGTGTGTTTTGTGTCTCGCGTCTGGAAGCCACGCCTTTGAGAGGGGGCTATGTCATGTCATAGGCGTTGCCTGATGTTATGTTTACCTTTTCGTTTGGTCATGTCTCTGTTTGCGTCTAGTTCCATGTGCTCTCTGTTTGTTTTCTTACCTGGTTCCTCATGTGTCTTCCTCATTTGTAACCCTGCCTTCCTCATCAATGTTCATTAATTTCCAGCCGTGTTTTGTCCAGGTGTGTCTGATTAGTCGCTGTATAAATTCACTCCCCATGTCCTGATTGTTTGTCAGATGTTAACGTTACATGTCAGCTCATGTGTCTCTGCACTGCTCATCGCTGTCCTCGCTTTCTTGTTTTGTTTTAATAAATGTTACGTTTTGATTGCTTTCCTGCCTCCGAGTCCTGCCTGCCCGTGTGGAAGCAAGAGCGCGAGATTCGCTACAGCCAGCAATCGTTACACCTACATTCTATCTATCCATCTATCCATTAATTTACTTGCCTACCCTTCTATTTGTCTATCCATCCATCCATCCATTCATTTATTTACTTGCCTACATTCTATCTATCCATCCATCTGTTTATTTACTTGCCTTACACTTCTTTTTATCCACCCATCCATCCATTTATTCACTTTCCTACCCTTCTATTTATCTGTCCACCCACCCATCCATCCATCTATTTATTTACTTGCCTACATTCTATTTATCTATCCATTCATCCAATTAGCTATTCAACCATTATCTGTTTATCCTTCTTTTTATCCATCTAACCACACGTATTGTGTGTGGTAACCCTCATGTATTGAATTTGTAAAACACAAGATAATACCGAAATGTCATTTTGACAACTAAAATATAATCTACTGTTGAAAAACATCTACATTTTTAAACAACAAAGGATAGTTCAGAATAATTAGTAAAGAAAAAGGAAGAAAATAAAGGTTAAAAGTGGCCCTGCAAAAACAAAAACCAAGTTGCGACTGAGGACTTGTTGTGAAATTAGATATAAAGTCTCTATCAGTCAGCTTATCGGTCCATCTAAATGGACAGATGGATAGATATAACATCCTGTCATCTTCCCGATTCTCCTTCAACTTTCTCTCTCACCTTGTCATTTTTTAATCTGCCTTTCTCGCTCGTTCTATCAATCTCTTGTTGTCTCGCTCCGGTCCCTCCGCCTCCTAAAGTAGCTCTCTTTCTCTGTTCTTCTCTTTGAGCCAGTTCATCACGATAAAGGCCGTGTGGCCAAAGATCAATGCCTGGACTGACTGACGTGTGCTGATAGATCGGTCTGCACGAGGGCAGCCGGACACGCCGCTTTTACATCGTAACATCAATAGCGCCTAATAGCCTGTAGTCAGGGTGGCAGCGAGTAGGAGAAGAAAATGCATGCAAGCTAGTTATAAGAAAGCGTTATTGCGATTTCCACAATTGTTCTTGGATTGCGCGCACACACGTTAAGAGTGTGTTATCTTTTGCACAGGAAAACTATTGTGATCACAGCGATGGGCAATTAGTGAAGATGAGGGAGTCAAATGAGCATGTAAACTCTGTTGCAAGTGGCGCGCCTCATTGATTGATTAATTGACTGACTGCTGCTGGTAAATGATGAAGCCGTGAGTGGCAGGAAGCAATCTATGCTCCGTCACCAATTCCCTGCTTCTACCACATACAGGCCCCTGTGTGCTGAGCTTTCGATGACTGATTAAAAGCTTTGGAAGAATGCCTGATTAGCTGGTGCAGTCTGTTAAAGAGACGAGGACTTTCATTATTTTTGATTAAATATTAATGTCAGATAGTCTTTTGTTGTGCTACTTGTTCTCCGATTGCTTATTCCTCTTGGTAGACTAATGATCTTTCTTTTCTCTTTCTTTCTCTTCTGATTCTCAGGCATCTCTCTCGAGAAGGTCTTTGACTACAGTGAGTATTGGGAGGTGACCCGAGGCCTTTATGCTCCGTTTGACTGCACTGCCACCATGAAGTCTGGAAATGCTGATGTCTACGAGAACGAGATCCCAGGTGGCCAGTACACCAATCTCCACTTTCAAGCGCACAGTATGGGGCTGGGGAACAAGTTTAAGGAGGTGAAGAAAGCCTACACAGAAGCCAACAAGCTGCTCGGTGACCTCATCAAAGTGAGCAATTACTCCTGTGTTTTGGGAGATCACATTTTCTTTATTTACATATTCAAACCTATTTTTAGTTTTTGTGATGGGCTTTGTTGACTTGAGCTCTGGTACATAGGGATTTACTCAATACTCAGGTTGTCCCATTTGTGTCAAACTACACCCATAAATCTGAGTTGATTAATAAGAGATGGGTTAGAAATTACAGCAAATTAAAATGACAAATACTGACTCGCATAAAGCCTTTTAAATACATTGTGCTTATATCAAATATTTTATAAATATGTATATTCATATAAATATGAATATACACTGTATTTTACAGTTAAAACAGAACTTTTTAACTTTTTGGCCTTTTTTACGTTGAATCAAAATGTTTTAGGTTGTAATCCTTTTCTGAGCTGGTTTTGCATAGATTTCTTTAATACCAAGGATACTGAAAAGCGTGCTGTCATTTTTACACTATTCAGTGATTGTCAAACGGGAAATCAGGTCAGCTCATTTCTTATGAAATGTCATAATACTTAGGGTTTTAGACATGATGACTCAAATAGAAAATATTAATGCAGTAGTACACAGTGTATTACTGTGCGAAGCGTAATGATAAACCCCTTTAACCCTTCATGTCTGTTAATGCTTCTATTAATCCAGATTTTTAGTCTCTCTGAAATAACAGGTGTTTCCATTCCTCGTCTTTATATGGAACCAAAGACACCTTTTTGCTAATTAGTTCGACGTCTCTTCCTCAGATGTTATGTTTCACACGCTTGAGGACGTCGTGATGCTGTCAAATGCTCACGTTTTCTGAGTCATTCCTAATATTGTCACACGTATCTATTTCCCAGCTTGCTTCCTCAAAAGTATTGTGTTATAATTTGAGTTATTTTGGTCAGAAGCAATGTGAAAACACCAACTTGTACATCATACAAAATATTCCATTCTAACTAGGCTTCTGCTTGTTACGACTGGTTCGCATAATTTATTCAAAGACTTTGTTGGACAGTTTGGTTTTTGAAAACCTCCTGCTACCCCTTAGACACATAAAAGATAGATAGTTTGTGCCAGAGGATTCTGCAGTTGTTTTTCTGTTATTTACTGGAATAGATTCTTAATTCTCCTTTCATTTTAATTTTTTTTTTTCCTGTGGAAACTAGTTCATTTGAAACGTCGCATCCTGGCATGTAATCGCTTCAAAACACTCTAGCTTTTCAAATAATAAAAGCCATCTCTGAAGAGACAGCTTTATAGCTTTTAAAAAAATTGTCAGTCATCTGAGAAATCTATCATAAGATATAATTATCAGCATAAAATCCACTCAAGCCTTTAGTATCTAGGATACTGAATATAAATACAACATTTAAGTTATATTTCAAAGATAGTTGAAATGCCCATGAAATAAATATATTTTGCATGATATATTTTTTTAGATTTGACAATTTTTCTTCAATCTGTTACCCTTTTTACTAGGTTATTTTTAAACGTCATGCCGTCAAAATGATTTAATCTGAACTACTGCTCTTTTATTCAATATTAGAAGGTTTAGATATTTTAGATATTCAGTATCTTTGCATTCAAATCAACTTCTATTCATAAAATGTAAAAAAAAGGATATTAACTGCTTTTGGATTTAAAAAATCTGATGTGCTTATTCAGCCATATACTGGATAGTGGAAATAAGTGGTTAAGCAGTGGCTCTGTTGACTTAAAATCCAATTTCGTATTCTTTACTTCCTGTATAATGTGAAATCCAGATCATTTTTAAGATTTCCAACCCATAACCAGCCTTTTCAAAGATTTAAATCAGTTTTCATCCCTTCGTTGCATTCAAAAGTTGAAAGCCAGTCATTTGAGATTACCAAATATGCGGTATGCTTTAGATTATGCTTTTCCATCAATGAATGGAGCGTTTTAAATTGTTCGTACGCTGTAATCGCATCATGTGACCACCATGA
This sequence comes from Enteromius fasciolatus, assembly GCA_032361145.1. NCBI lineage: Eukaryota > Metazoa > Chordata > Actinopteri > Cypriniformes > Cyprinidae > Enteromius > Enteromius fasciolatus. Next base: position 4,115,992 of record JAUMHR010000031.1, read on the forward strand.
GCGCCGGCGTTTAAATCGCTCATATGCAACATTCTCCCTGGTTAAATAGGGCTTAATTATCACCCCCTGCGCTCAGAAGGGTCTCACCCTCACTCTTGAAATCCTCTCACGCTCACAAGATCATGAGCACCGTGGACCCGAGAGC
>JAUMHR010000031.1:4145417-4161910 GCA_032361145.1 Enteromius fasciolatus
GTGCTTAGGGTCATTGTCTTGTTGGAAGGTAAACCTTCGGCCCAGTCTGAGGTCCTGAACACTCTGGAGAAGGTTTTGGTCCAGGATATACCTGTACTTGGCAGCATTCATCTTTCCTTCGATTACAACCAGTCGTCCTGTCCCTGCAGCTGAAAAACACCCCCACAGTATGATGCTGCCACCACTATGCTTCACTGTTGGGACTGTATTGGACAGGTGATGAGCAGTGACTGGTCTTCTCCACACATACCGCTTAGAATTAAGGCCAAAAAGTTCTATCTTGGTCTCACCAGATCAGAGAATCTTATTTCTCACCATCTTGGAGTCCTTCAGGTGTTTTTTAGCAAACTCCATGCAGACATTCATCTGTCTTGCACTGAGGAGAGGCTTCCTTCGGGCCACTCTGCCATAAAGCCCCAACTAGAAGGGGCTGTAGTGATTGACTTTCTACAACTTTCTCCCATCTTCCGACTGCATCTCTGGAGCTCAGCTACAGTGATCTTTGGGTTCTTCTTTACCTCTCTCTCCAAGGATCTTCTCCCCTGATAGCTCAGTTTGGCCGGACGGCCAGCTCTAGGAAGGGTTCTGGTCATTGCAAATGTCTTCCATTTAAAGATTTTGGAGGCCACTGTGCTCTTAGGAACCTTAAGTGCAGCAGAAATGTTTTCGTAATCTTGGCCAGATCTGTGCCTCGCCACAATTCTGTCTCTGAGCTCTTCAGGCAGTTCATTTGACCTCATGATTTTCATTTGCTCTGACATGCATTGTGAGCTGTAAATAGACAGGTGTGTGGCTTTCCTAAGTCCAATCAGTATAATCAAACACATCTGGACTCAAATGAAGGTCTAGAATCATCTCAAGGATGATCAGAAGAAACAGCACCTGAGTTAAATATATGAGTGTCACTGCATACTTAGGACCATGTGATATTTCAGTTTTTTTTTAATAAATCTGCAAAAATGTCAATAATTCTGTGTTTTTCTGTCAATATGGTGTGCTGTGTGTACATTAATTAGGGAAAAATTACCTTAAATGATTTTATCAAATGGCTGCAATTTAACAAAGAGTGAAAATTTTAAAGGTCTGAATACTTTCAGTACCCACTGTATGTAACAAAAAAAAAAGTTACACTAAACCCAAAGATATAAAACAAAAGTCAGAAGAAAAAGGTCACAGCCTAATGGTACAGCTATTATGATATACAGTATATGTGACAAAATATAACAAAGATCTAAAACAATGCTGTGTGCAGGGCTAAATGTGTTTGATGTGTAGCAGCATGGTGACAGAACTCACTATTCAGGCACCTTTACTAAGCTATAACAGGCAACAAAGCAACAGTTTATTTAAAAGTGGTCTGGTTGTTTGGTGTGCTTCAAGGTTTGGATGGCAGCATTCAGTTGAACTGGACTAACAATCAAACCAGAGTTCAATTCAATCAAAGCAAAACCTGCCAAGCGTGACAGACATCAACAAAAATACTTTTGTATTTTTTAATAAAGCAAACATAATTTGAATACCTTATTTTACCCCAAGAAGCTATTTTTACACTTTTCCTTTACACTTGGGCAAGCACTGCCAATAACTTTCAGGAAAAAAGACAAAAGTTGTCAAAAATTTGTCAAAAGCTAAAAAGCCTACATCTTTGTACTTGACAAGGCACCTTAATGGTAAAAATTAACTAAAGGTTACATACCAGTACTATAAAGTACTTTTGAAGTAAACAATTGTATATTTTATAAGGATTTTACCCCAGTGACAGACAGTTATAAAGTGAAACATAGTTGAACAGACAGTTATAGCTTAAAAAAAGTGCTTCAAATGACTTCAAATGAGCGTCACTGCACATTGAAGTAATTCTGTGAAGTGTTGCACATATATATCTATGTGCAAGTACTCCAAAACATATGTTTAATTGTTGTTTTATGTCAGTATTTGAGTGAATGCCTTCGCCACATGAAAGATTCTGATTGCAGTGCGAGTATGAAAACGTGAGTTTTTGACAACTTACTAATGTGGTCAAATCGGTCAGTCTCTAAATGGTTGCAACCCTGTTCACACTTGTTTTTGACGCTGTCCACCTGTAACTGAATTGCTATGTTGCTGTTGAAAATGGTGCTAGCGACTTCAGCAGGCTTCCGTCGGGCCACTCTGCCATAAAGCCCCGACTGGTGGAGGGCTCCAGTGATGGTTGACTTTCTACAACTTTCTCCAATCTCCCGACTGCATCTCTGTTGCGGTTGAAATGGTGCTAGCGACCTCAGCAGGGGGTGCTTGGTGCCAGTATAGTGATGGGGACGCTAAATGAGATGCTAAATTGAGGTCCTCCTGACACTGCGGTCATTATAGATCCTAAGGTAGGTATCTTCGAAAATGTTAAGGGGTGTTGACGGTGGTGTCTTGGCCAAATTTAGCCATTGGCCTAGTAAGGCATGGAAATATAGGTAGGGTATTGAGTTCAATACTTTTTAGGTACAGTCCGAATTGCTTTGATACAACAGAGTATGGAAAAACGTCTTGGAATCAATAACAAAAGCTAAAACCTTCTAGAGTGAATTATAATAAATCAGAAGGATTTATTAAAAATGCAAACTAATTCTCTGCCAGCAGGAGGTGCTTTAAGGTTTCCCTGGGTTACGGCTGTAAACAAAGCAGCACTGAGCTTACAAACGCTGCCTAATATGCAAAATGAAATGAATATGACATTTTCTGAAGACAGGCTTCCTTCAGAAATACAGTGATATAAAAACACTCATGCCTCGGTTTGATTTTTAAACGTGCACTAACGGTATGTGCATATATTCAACGACAATTGATCGGTTTTGTTATTGCGGCGGGTTGCCACAAATAAACATGTTTAGGAAACACATCCCACAGCGCTTAAACCTGAGACCAACTTCATTACTCATTAGCTGCTTTGTAGCTGCGGCACTAATCAAACCGATAAACAAACACAGACCGGAAGTTAACTAGGTTCTGGTCTTGGTAACGTTAGGCTATTTAAGAAAAAACAAACAAACTAGAATTTGCAAACATAAAACGTTCTAATCGTTTCTAAATAATCTTAATAAACAAAACGAAATACAATCACTTGTCCATTAAGAAAAATAAATTGAATTAATAGCCTACAGTTTAAATACACAGATTATTTCTAACATAGTAAGTGAATATTTGCAGTAAAGTGGGAAGATAGTTCAGTTTTCTGTCTTTGTGGTATGTCTTGTTTTAAATATGTTCATGTTCTTGCCAAAGTTCAGTCATTTTTTTCTTCCATGTGAGTTTACTTGCATTATCTCCTGTCAGTATATACCGTCTGGGTGGATGAAGGATAAAAAGTTCATAATGTGTGAAATTATGTCTTATCGCTTTATTAAGGCTAAACGATCGACATTCGGGTACACAACAATACACTATAACCAATGCTGCTGGTCTGCTAGCCTGTTATCCCTCACAGCCTCGTTTTGGAATTAAAATGGCGGCAGGCTGAATAAGGCGTTACCCAAATGGGTTAATCTCATCAACGTCAGTGAGCCAATAAGACTGCAGCACTAGCCACTGTGTTTGACCAGAAATAGCCTTGTTATTTCTATCATTTACACAAGTGCACATCATTACATTAAGTTGCTTCATATTGCGGTGCCACAAACGCATACACACACATAAACGTGCACGCCGCACACACAGGTGTGCACACTCCCACTTTCAATAGAATTTGTCCATATTTAACCGCAAAAAAGATTAATTCTGTGTGTCTCTGTGTTAATGTATGGTGCAGATGCTCGGTTTTGTTTACTAGCATACTGACCTGCCCCTGGCGCTTCCGGTGATATTAATGTCTTGCGTCTCACTAAATGAGAACATAAAAACAGTAGGCCACATGAATAAATTCTCCAGAACTGCTCTGAGGATTACTTAGAGAACATTTGACCATTTAATTTCAGTAAATCTTTCTTCATATCATGTACACACAGAACTGTAAAGGTATTCATGGCAAGCCGTCAAAATAAAAGTTCCCGTTTGGATTTGGCAGCAGAAATAAATTACTGTTGTTCAGTAGAATCGAACTCAAGGTATTGTTATCTGTATTTTTTTAAACGATACCCAGCGCTACTCGTAAGGACCGCTCAGTTCTTCTCTTCAGTGTTGTGTCATCCAGGTAAAAGAGATTCTTCCACTGTCATCGTTTTGAGAGTGAAAAATGCAGCAGATGTACTGTATGTATTATTGCTCGGTTTCACTGATGCTTACACACTTCAAACCGCATAAATACACTTTCAAAGAGACTAAACTGTTTCCAATCAGATGGAACAACTACCGCGGAAAGCAGGCGAACTGATGCTCCGCTTCTCACTGTATCCTAATATTAGAAAGTTCAGGAGCATTCAGCAAGCCTACAGTGTTAGTTTGCACTAAGAGTGAATCATCCTCACCCTGAAGTGACACTATACGATGACTAACTTGCCTGAGCTAGTGATTCATGAAACAAGCATCCTCTCTCTCTCTCTCTCTCCTCCCACCTCTTATTCCTTTTCTTCATCGTTTTAATTCAAACCATTTCCGTCCCTTTTTCTGTGACATTCAGGCAACCTGGAAGAAAGAAAGGGAACATTGTACTAGTAATTACAGACTCTGAATAAGGGTAATGTGTTATTTTTTATTACTAGAAGAAGTTGTTCTGTTTACTCCAAAGCGCAGTGGGATGTTGAGCTAAATTAGTGCAATTGTTTATCTGTTGGTTACATGTCGAGGTTTCTGGCCTCCAGCTAATGTTTAATTTAAACATTATTTCTCAAATAAATGAGGCCGTAAGCTTTGAATTAGCAGTTCTTGTGCTTTTCCTGGTTTGAAAGACATATAAATGTAAATTAGAGTTCGCTATCCTGGTGTTTGCACTTGCCTGCAGCCCCGCCACCGATCCAGCCGAGCTTACCAAAGTCAAATCCTGCTGTGGGACACAACATGGTGGCTGTAATTGGTCAGAGTGGAGTCCATTTCCAGTAACAACTGTGGGTGAGTTCTGAAGCATGATGTGAGCTGAACCGGCTTCATCCCCGTCTCTCACCTCGGCCGCTGTGATTGATGACACCAAATTGGCACTGTAATGTTTGTCACGGCAGCTGTGTCTTTTTTTGTCTCCTCAGTGATTTGAAAAATAAGCTGCGGATTTCTAAGACAGACTGTCACTGAAAACAAGGAACGTCTTATTCCTCATCGATCAAGAAGATTCTTGTTCTCTAAATTCTTTCTTCTTCAGAATAGACTCAACAGGTAACCCTTAACTCTCAATCCCTGTAGCGGCATGTGAAAGCGTGTTGTACCTGCTATCATCCTGTCCAATTCAATAATATTAATTTTTAGCACAATGGCATACGTCCAGATGCATACAAAACAGTTCAGATGCTTTAAACGGGGATCTACTTGAAAAATGAGGCAATGAGTGAAAGAAAGGAGAAAGAAAATAAGCTTCTCATTTGAGCATCAAGATGTGCTTAAAGAGTTCAAAGGAGGTCCAAGGATCTCGAGTGAAGAGCGGCAGCATTGTTATGAGGGAAGTGTGCTCCAGTTCAAATGCATTATTGAACACTGGCCTATGCTTTGGGTCACTATTTCTGGTTTCCAATAAAGATCAAGGTCTCTCTTTTTATTGCATTTTTTTCTTTCTCAGTTTTCCTTACTGCATAAAACACTAGCTCTCTGCAATGTCCATGAAAATATAAATGTCATAAGCCTTAAATAAATAAAGAAAATCATAAACTGGAAAATGTTGACTGATTCACTTTTGACATTAGAAGAGATGATTTTCAGAAGAGAATATTTATGGCTGATTTGCTGCGGCAATAGACAGGGATCATAACTCAATTGAGAGTGCACGTAATGGAATGAATCAGAATGTATGGCATATGAAAATGTATTTTGTATCTCTTATGTTGGAGAGAAATGTAAGAAGTAAAGCATGTAAAGTTTAAAGGCATTCAAGGTGATTTCAAAAGAGAGGTAGAATATTCTTTAAAGTTACAATTATACAAAAGCTCAGTTAGTACATCAATTATTCATTGCCCTCGTGGCTGTGTTCCTTTGCAGCTGAAGAAAACTGCCCCAGTCTTATTACACACATTTCTCTCATTGTGGTCCAGTTTTACAGGCAACTTAACTGCAATGTGCCTTCAAACTGCTTTTATTGATTGTCAGAATGGTTGTTTCATGTGGTTTCTGAGCAATAATAAAAGAGAGCATTGATTTTGCATTTCATAATCTTACCTGCTGAGTTATTTGTAGCTCCTCAAATCAACAGACTTTTTAAAAAAGCCTCCTTTTCTTCCCCTTGCGAGGGTTTTTGTTGTGTTGTTCTTTTCTTGTAATTTACATTCTCCACTCCACAGCATTTCCTCTCCCCTGTCTTCCTTCTTCCTTTCTTTTCCTCTAATGACTGTTTTGTAGTACTGCGCTGTTCGTTGGTCTGCAGGGGGATGGGACCGAGTCAGGAGCCATCTGTCAAACATTCTGGAGAACGCAAGAGCTCGAAAAGAATATCACCATTCAAGCATAGATTCATTAAGGGGGTCATATGATGACGAGTCAGATTTTCCTTGATCTTTTGAGATAAAAGAGCTTTTTGTGTTATAAAAAAACAATATAACTCCCTCACAAACCTTGGGAAATGAGCTCTAACTTCAAAGATGTTCAATTTATGCATCCTTCTGTTTTCTTCTGTAGACTACACATTTGAATTTGTCATCATATAGATAAAAACACTTTTTTATATATATCTACATAACACACAGCTTATAAGAAGAAGTGCTTACTCTATACGTTACACTAAATGATCGTGAATATTAGTTTGATATGAAGACCAATAAAAGTGTTTTGTCGCTTGCTTGAGAGAAAACAAAGCCATTTTAATAAAGAGTTAAAACGTCTGTTAGTAATATACAATTCCAACTTTAATGTACTCATTAATAAATTAAATATGAAACATAGGTTTACGCATTACAAACAGAAACTCATTCTCCATCTTTTGGCAAAATACTGTAGTTCCCCTTCACATTACAGCTTTAATGAACTCACATAAAATCACACCCTTTCTCCCTCACACATAGTTTTAGATACAACACAGAGAACATAAACTATTTTGTTGCCGTAGTTATTGTTGTTGTGAAGATGATGAAAAAGTACTCTACGCAGCACTTCAATTTTTTACCCAAAATATAAATTTGTCTCAGTACAGAACATATCTCAAGACAACAATAGTGTCATATAGCTAAGTAAAGAACACTTGGCTTTAAAAAAAACAACAAAGTCATTTAAAACAGTAATTTATCAAATAGCAATACATACAAAACCAAACACAATTCATTTCTTTTGTAAATATTTCAATGTTCGTGATTAAAGAGAAATGCAATTTTCTTTAGAAGACGAATGCACACACGTAGAAAAGACATGCTTTAAGATTGAAGTATCACAAGAGAGCACATGTGACCCCGGGACTCTCGCACGACACAAGCACTCCGACGTACAAGAATGAAACGAGCATGCTGTGACGGCTATGAATATCAGATATTCAAGGTCATTTTTGTTTATGCGAAGGAAGCGGAGACTGATTTAAGATCAAATAACAGTAGTGTGGAAACACATTTAAAGGCACCCAATATCGTGAAAGTGTGTAATAAAACCAAAAACTTGTATCTGGATATGCTACGCTACTCAATGGGTAGTTGTGTTTGTAATTGTTAAGGGGTTGTGGGGTAGATGCGTACCATATGTACGCGAAAACTGCGTATTATATGCACGCCAAACACATGTGTATCATATGCACCCCAAGTCAATTTTTGCAAATAAATACCATTGGTTTTTGTTTTTATTTGTCAGACTATTTATTTGGAATTTCATAAGACTGGCCTCGAAAATTATGCTTTTATTGTTTTTTCTTTCTTTCATTTTCCTCACACAATTACAGTTAATGGGGTTTATTGATATTCTGGTTCTCGGTGACATTAAATGTATTGACAGTGTTTTCCACTGAAGAAAGAAAATCATGCAGTTTTGGAAACGACGTAAAGAGTGAGCTGTTTCTATGCACAGCTACTGTTATTTGATCCTTAATCAATCACAATGCTTTAGGCTTATTCCACAAGAGATGGTCCTTCTGGGTCCACATAAACAGATTTTCTAGCACGATATGTTCTCGTATGGTACTTTTCGTCAAGGTTATCGGCTGGCTACTTAGCATTATATGGAAATTCACCACCATAATCCTCTGTAGTTGTTACTTTTTTTTTTGTTTTGAAAACCCCATTAGTTTGATGCATCTATGGCTGCTATATTTAAAGATCAGGGATATCAATAACTGCTCTGCTCTCCACAAAGCCAAAGCTTATACTTATATGATGCAAAACTCTCTTAATTAAGGATTGTCCTTGAATTAGGGTGGAACCTTTTAAGTTCATTAACCCTGTGTGGCCAGATATAAGGAGAGATGAGAGTGACCTTATAAAGTAATTACAATCCACGGATCCCCCTCTCCACCCACCCTAGAGCACTGACACCAGACAACATAATGACAGAAAGACAATGACTCTTTTAAGACGTCGCCTAGCAACAAGAAGCACTAAAAATACATCACTCTGTGTTTTTTTTTAAATCTGGTATCATTGGAATGTATAAATACACATACGCCAGTATAAATGCGGACTGTATGTACATCTGTTTCGCCCACTTTCGCGTCACACATTCTGTAAGAAAGTAAGCAGAGCACTTGCAACACTTCCATAGATGGCCGACTGTAGATTTTTATGGTTTATCTTTCACGAAAATGGAGGGCTGTAGCAGGCCAGCCTCTTTTAAGTCAACGGTGTGGTCATAACAGATAGCACCCTTCTAAAATGATGCATTTGGCTATTGGCGTCATTACAAATCACGTAATGGGACTATGCGTTTCTCTTACCATTTTTCAGAGAGCTCTTTAAAACGACTTTTATTTAGTGCTTAAAAAAGTTTGAAGCACTGGTCTGCTGGGGCCCCTAATAGTGAGAATTTTCTACAGCTATAACTTTTCATTTCCTATAGCATGTGTCCCAGGTTGGGCCAAGCAGATGGCTGATAGCTGGGAAAATGGGGACACATTACCCCCTTGTAAACAATTATGTAATATCTGCAAACTGAAACCCGTAATCACTGCATCGCTTAGCAAAATGAATGGGATAGAGAACTGTTGCTAACTAAGCAAGTTTAACTCCTGGCTAACTGGAAATAAACCAAGTATTATTTGTTAAGGAGCAGATGGAGGACACTGATTAAAGAGAGCAAACTGAAATTGAACTGGAAACCAATCCATTATATGTTAACCATGCACATAAACACAAATTAGGTGGCGCCGATGCTATCAGGAGAGGTAAGTGCTTGAATAATTAGGTACGCTCAGGATTTATGCAGCGAAAAAGAGGGACTCACATTTCACGGATAAAATATCAATATCGTGGATCTCACCATCTTGTCTGTGTAAACTCAATGACAGACCTATTGTGTGTCCTAGAGACATTTTACTGTTGATATCAAGGCACCCATGTTGCGTTCAAACAACCACATGACTCAATGACGCAATGCCTTCAGCAGTGAATAGAGATACAAGCTTGACACAGTGAGCAGTAGAACATGGTTTGGTAGAACAGGACAGTCGCTGCATGTTTTAGGACCAACGAATGCGCTTCATGAAAGCTGCAGCTGTTTGTAAATTCATGGATGTTGGGAGAGAATCCAGAAGTTCACAGCATGGGAGCCTGAAACTCCTGAGCAAGGCAGTGACAGACATGAAATTCACCGTGTTTGAGTTTAGCACACTTCCATACTTTCAGACACTCATATTCGGATACAAGGACTTCGAACACTTTTTGACAGACTGGCACACACGACACTCATACGTTTCGTCAAATCTGTTACACTTGGTCAGTTGAATACATGCTCTCTCACACACACAGCCTACAATATATTTCCCCACATAATACATAGTTAATAATAAATATCAATAAATATCACATGAATAAACACCAACACCTTGGTTCTATTTCTTTTGGTCTCCATTCAACTTCTATCACTAATGTTCCATGCAAATTGTGTATCTCTTCATGTTTTGTCAACTTTCAACAAAAATAACCAGAAAAGATGAAAAAAAGAGATCTTTCTTTCCTTCTTACAATCCTTGTATTGACTTCATTATTTCAGTAGCATGGCAAAAATATATGAATAAATAATAAAAAACACAAGACTTACAATACCAGCAAATAGTAGATATGAGGAGGGTGTGGTATAGATAATATTGGGGCAGGGCCACAAATGAAGAAGGTGTGGCATAAATAGAGTTGTGGGTGGAGTCAGAACTGAAACGTAAGTAGTGACATTGTAAAATCAGAGGGGAAAATATGTGGTATGCTGTAGATAATACAGGGGTGGAGTCAGAGATGGAAGGGCACGTTGTGGGTGGTGTGTTGTGAATTGGAGTCATATAGTATGTTAATAAGGTATCGTGATATTGGGGTTAAAAGGTAGCGCATTGGTAGTGTAATGGGTGGAGTCAGAAAGGAAGAAGGTGTGGTATATGTAGTAATGGGGCGGGGTCACTGATCAAAAACGTGTGGTATAAGTAATACTAGGCAGGGTCTGCGATGACACTTACGTGAGGTTAATAGTGAGGAAGTTGTATCATTATTGAGGGTGAGGTAAGAGTTGTAGGTAGCACTGGGGCATGTTTATAGATATTTGAGTAGAATTTGGCTATGGTTATGGGAAAAGATCATATTGGGGGCGGAGTCAATTTGAGAAGCACAGGCCTCACCGGATCACTTTATACAGTAGCTGTGAAAAATGAACAGCGCTATAGTGTGGTACGAATGTCTGCGGGGAGCTTCAGTAACAGGCAAGAGAAGACAGATGAAACAGAGTGTTCATGTCTTGAGGCTAGGTAGAGGTGTGAAGCATGCCCAAATCTCTGCAGTGGGAATGAGTCTATTGACAGCGACTTGGAGGGAAGAGAGAATAATAGAAAAGGAATTTCTGAGAGAATATCGAAGTGAGGCGTAAAGGACCATCCTTGGAAAAAACAGCACTGAAGCAAGAAAAACGGTGAGGGGGCTCTCTGGAGAGTATTCTGGAGAGAGTTGCTGTGTCTGAATATCCAGAGGGTGGCAGACACCATGTAAGAGAGATCCATCTATAAAGAGAAGCTGTGCATGAAACCACAGAGCCTCTATCATCCTCCACTGATGCTCATCTAGATATCCACGTCAGTGTTAGCGAAAGGATGCGAGTTCAGTTTCAACAACGATAATAATCAGTAAGAACAGATGTAAACACTCATTTTAGACTTCTCATATACACAAAAGCAGAGAGGAAGAATCATGGGAGGTTTTACAGCAAAGAGTACATCTCTCTTAAGAACTCTCTCAGAAGCTAGGCATGTGGCAGTAAGCCTCCAGCGAGGCCAGCAGGATGTAGATGAACCACATGACAAGGAAGAGGAACACGGTGAGCAGCTTGGCGGTTCGCGGCCCCCCCAGCTCGCCCCCGGACACAGAGGGCCGGCGGCGGTACAGTAGTGTCAGGGCACACAGTAGTGCCAGGATGGTGAAGAGGGTGACGGAAAACGCCAGCGACCCCGGTGGGACATGGAAGTTTTTGCCCTGACTGCGCCAGTACACAGAAGCGATGGTCCAAGCCACTCCGATACCCAGGAAGACGTTAACTGCATTACTACCTGTCACATTTCCAATGGATGCATCGGCGTATTGGTCCTGGATGGCTGCCACCTTGCTGGCGAAGGTATCTGTGGAGGGCAAAGAAAAAAAAAGACAAGATGAAAGTATGATAGTGAGAACTTGAAGAGCCCCAGAGGAACATTTTAATGAAAGCTCAGGACATTGTTTTCCAAACCCATTCCTGAAAGCACATCAACAGTACACATTTCGAAGTCTTCCTAATATAACACACCTGATTCAATGCATTAGCAAAGAACTGAAATGGATGGGGCGGACAAGGATAATTCATCCAATAACGGGGTCGGAAAACACCGGCCTTAGAAGACACAATGGAGGTATAATGTTTAATTAACATTGTTAAGATGTTCCTTCTAAAAGTCCATATGACTGAAACATATTCGACATACAATAAAGAGTATAGAAATACATAATAAAATAATTGTTGTTAAGTAACTTGATAAGAAAGTTCAAATTAAAATATATCTGACTTTCTAACTTTGGTATCAGTTTGAGCTCAATTTCTTTTTACTATAATCTCTTGTGAGTCTCCAAATGGGACAAATATGAGATTACAATTGTCTTTTTCTCAGAAGAAATATCTGGCAATAAGGATGGGCGATAGACAGGTTAAAACAATAAACCAGCTAAAAAAGAAAAGAAATAGCGGGTTATAAATCTGACTTTTCAGACTCATTTGAATGTGATGTGATAAAAGACAGCAGAAAAGCAGTAATGGCAAGAAAACACATCTTTCTACTGAGTGCACACAAAAATATCACAGTTGACTGACAACAAATGAGTCTTATGAAATGTAACAATCTGTATATTACTATATACAATATATAAACTATGCATTTTAAAATATATGATTACCAACCACAATGTATAGGAATATTATAATATATATTTGTACTTACATTGCCCAACTCTAATAGCCTGGGCCCGCCCATACTTCCTTTGACGCTACATTCTTTTCGCGAGCAAAGTTAGTCTGGCCAAGCTGCCGTTTTAGAGCATTTCAGATTCCCAAAAAAATGGGAACCAATGAGAAACGAGCAGGCAAGGCTGAGGCGGGTGTAACGAGATGACGCAGCAGTTCTGCGACCATACCAGCTTTAAACATGCCGTGTACCGAGCAACAACAATCGTTCGACTATGCTGTTGCAGCTGTTTTGAGAAATTTTCATGACAGCTTTTCTTTGAAAACGTAATTAAAGTAAGTAAAGACATTTTCCTACTGCTTTAATGAAGCTAGCTGTAATTGGTTACGGTGTCTTCAAGTTCTGTCGCTACGCATACGTCATCGGAATGAGTGGTCTGATTGGTTGTACATTCGTCCAGTAGTATACAGAGGCATCTGATGGACGCAGGTTAAGCCCGCCTCCCAGAAGGCGGGTAGTAAGGTAGCTTTGCCAGACTAAAGCTCCTATGAGCTTTATAGTCACGGAAGCCAGGCTACAACTCTAACAGAGCAATGCAAGCGCCTCTATTTAATCTTACTGTTGTCTTGAAGAAACAACAGAGAAATAAAACAGATCTCATTTGAGATTCCTCTTTTGAATTGATCTTTTCATTATGTGTTGGAGCTTGAGGATGGTTTGACATATAGAGCTTGAGCATGTGCAGAGTCGGTCCATCCACTCTAATGCAGCTAATGCCAAGACAAACACTCAGATCTCTTGCAAATCATGGTCTGCTAAATACTCCACATCATTAAACTACAACATTCACACATCCACACAAAACTAGACCGGGGCCATTATGGAACGAGATATTAGAAAACATGTTGAAAGCACCTGCCACGTATGTAATAAAAGAACATTTGATAGTATGCTTTATTCTAATTGGTTAATTGTGGTATTCGTAGTTTATTTTTTTGATAATGTCTGAATGACTTTTGAAATTCTTTACTAATCAGCTACATGCAATGGTATCTGATACACAAATAAACTTACCAGGCACAGATGTTCCCAAGGCCACAAACACCACAGCTGTGACAGAGTCCTTCAGGCCTACTGTACAACCAAAGTGAGAGGCCAAATCTCCAGTAACAGCGGTCAGGACCCCGATGAGTGTGATGGAGACGATGAAGCAGGCCCAGCCATTCCAGTACTCTGTAGGTGGAACGAAGGCAAACAGAACCTTCCAGAATACGGTCAGGAAGTGCATGATGTAATCAAAGCACGATGGCAAGCGCTCTTCTCCACTCTCCTCTTCATCATCATCACCTAAAGAGGTAAACAAAAGGCGAAATATACAGACGGGTTAGCTATATTATGACCAAAAAATTTAGTTTTTTGTTCAACCTAAATTAAAAATTCTGTCATTAATTAACATGGACGTGGTTCTAAACCCATAAGACCTTTGTTTATCTTTGAAACACAGATTAAGATATTTTTGATGAAATCTACGAGCTGTCTGACCCTGCATAGACACAACTGACATGTTCAAGGACCAAAACGGCAGTAAGGACAACGTATAAATAGTCCATGTGACATCAGTGGTTCAACCTTAATTTTATTATGAAGCTACAAAAACATTTTTATGTGCAAAGATAATTCATTGCAAAATCAAATATTAAAAAATATTTTTTTACTTTGATTTTCTTGTTTTAATAATTGTTGGAAGGCAAACGAAAATCAAATTGTATTAATTGCTCAGCCCTAATATACAGTCAGCAGTAAGGTATTGTAATTAGAAAAAAAAAACACTCAAATGAATTCAGTTTAAATACCTTTACAAATGTAATACATTTTAACAATTGAATGAATAAATGAGGCATTTACTGTGTATTGCCGAACACCCAAAGTGCTTTACAAACATGTGAGGGGGTCAGTGTGCAGCATCCACTTGTATGATGCAACGGCACCCACAACATAATGGCACCAGTGCACTCAACACAGACCAGCTACAGGTGGAGAGGAGAGAGAGGGCTACAGCCAATCTATTGGAGGGGAATTATTGGCAGGCCATGATTGATAAGGGCCAGTGGAGGGAATTTGGCCAATTAAATGTACATAGATTTCAGGTTTTGAAGAAAAATTTGTCTAGCTCCACATAATTGTACGCTGACAAATAACTAGTGTAGGATTAACTTCAGAACAATTTCCCTTTAGAAATTGCTAGCAACTAATTGCAAAGAATCAGCAAATAACACAAATTAAAATCACATTTTTTTTACTTTTATACATAAAAAAATGTATATATTTCTTACTGCATACATTAAACATTAAGTATTTCCTTCTTGGCTGAGATTGTGTCATGTTGCACAGAATGATTCCCATTCCGTGTAGACAGACAAACTGGTTGTTGCTGGAAACCTGTCACATTTTGCTTTACTGCATGGCTTCATATACATTTTTTATTGAATATGAATCAGTCGTGTGGTCCACTTCTACAGTGTTTGAGCATGTGTGAACACAGTTTGGCAGAGAGACACTGACCTGCACTGACAGTCACAGCACTGACAAACTGTTCTCTCCAGCTGCTGCTGCCCACCACCAGCGCCAGGTTAGTCTTCTTTATGAGCTTGTCGACGGTATTCTGAAAAACACACACAAATACGTATATAAAAGATAAATCAAGCCTAAACCCACAAAACTGTGTCCTCGTACTGCAGTAGACAAGATTTAATATGACTCTGTCTCGTAGCCCAGTGAGCACAGAGGTCTCAGCTAAACTGATTTCAGTGAGGCAGTGGGCGTCTATGCACAACCCTGTCAGAATTTCATTTTCTCCAATGTCATCCTGTCCTAGCCGTTTGCTTGTTTGCATTTAGATAATCGTGGAGGGAGTAACCTGGTGTTTTCACCTCAAATCTCGTCTAAATCCCAGAGCCGCCTGACCCCGGTGACCTCCAGTATTGAGACTGTCACCATGGGAACGAGGAGGTGAGGATTCAGACAGAAATTGAATGCGAGAGACTGAGCAGGTATGACAACTTCATGAAAGCTGTATTGTTTTTCCTGAATGAAAGGACTTACTTTAAACTCGTACGATTCCTCTATCACCACTTCCAGTTTGGTGTGCTCTCCAAGACTCGGGCACCCCATCTTGGCCACCTCTTCTTCCTCTGCCCCCACCGCCGGTTTGTTATCATTGGAGTCTCCTGTCAGAGGAAGACACATTGAAAATCTACTGAGCCGTAGAGTTCGTACATGTATTAAAGAGATGGTAGAAGTCAATTTACAAGGAAATTCAGTGAGAATGAAACATGACCAGTAGTAGCGCTGTGTCTGTGCATGCACGGTCTGCGCTTGCTGTTGCGCCCAATTCACTAAAGGAATTTTGCAAATCAAGTAACTGAAAATACTGCCAACAATGTTTGTTGAACACAATTTGCGTGATCCTTTTCTATCTTGCATGCTGCTTTTGAGCTCTAGTTTGCAGCTTACAGCAGACTTTATTGTGGCTGTGTAGCATGTTTAAAAATTTAGCTATTTGTACTTGCAATTATCTGCATCTCAGTATTGCAGTGCATTATTTAACAATATGCAATAATAACATTGAGTGCAAATTACAATTTTAGTTAAAATTTATTAATGGATTACACCTTATTGGGACAATAAAGCCCTTTCTAAACCTACCTTAACGCTAGCAGATACTTTATTTTCAACTTTTCTATTATTTCCTTTATTTTTTATTGAAAATAAATGCCTTTCTAATTAGGGGTGGAAAAAAAAATCGATATTGCAATATATTGTTGTGCCCTCTGTCGCAATAAATAATCGATACACTAACGGCCAATAT
>JAUMHR010000031.1:4196031-4207742 GCA_032361145.1 Enteromius fasciolatus
TCGATAAAGAATCGAATCGTTAAGCAGAATCGAAAATGGAATTGGAATCGTAAAAATCTTATCAATTCCCATCCCTATCAATCACAATGTTTAGATTACATTAGGCCCACAGCTGAACAACAGAACTACAGAAACGCAAGTTAGCTGGTTACCAGGACATGTGCAGGGTTGTTACACAACATAACGTACACAAATACATATTTTGAACGATCGCTAGTATATACAATCTTCAATTATTAATCATACTTACAGGTAGAAGGTCAGAGGAGCAAGCCGGTCCAAATAAACTGGGCTCTGATCCATCTTTTAAGACCAAGCATTTGAGAATATCGTGTTGTATTCCAAGATTGGAAAAGCAGTCATCAGTAAAATGACGGGAACACAACAAGAGACTGTACTGCTGAGGTGTTGTTGAAAAAATGAATGTTAATCGCTCATTATTTGTAGATTCATCTTTCGGAAGGGCATATAAAACAAATTTACTCCCACAGGGTACAGTGTCTTCTTGACATGATGTAATCCACGAGGAAATTGTACTGTTTGTGGGCGGGGCAAGTTGTTCGCGACATAGAACGTGGGTGGACATTATGCAAATATGTTACTTAGTGATGTGGATCAGTAACAGAAAAAGATTTGAATTGCTGACATCTCGTTTAGGCGAATGTAAGCCAACCCTTTTTTTGATAGACAATAACTTTATTTATCGTGCACTGTCAGCGTCACAACTTTTTATCTTCACGTACAGCTACATGGCATAACAGGGGCACTTTAATCACTCTACAGCATAGTAGAGTGATCAGGTGATATTAAATGCATATTTTGAGGGGGAAAAAGCATATTTTTAACTTGAGTGTTCAGCTCGATCTCCGACTGCCCCCCGGAGGAAGGAGTGATTTTGAGGAAAATGTGGAGAAGGGGCGGAGGAGGGATGCACAAAAGCGAGATGAGTGAGAATGGGAATGAATTGGATTGGCTGTAAGATAATTAGGGAATGATTAGATGTGGGCTGCCAGCTGTGTGTATTTGACTCGTCCAGCGATCCTCTCGAAATGTGTTATTTGCAAAACATCCACTAAGAACCTTAAAATGGCATAGGGGCACTTTAAGGGAAAACTCTTAATAGTAAATATGTGCTCACTAGTGTTGCCAATTATATATATTCTAGATTTGAATTCTGTTCCCTTTTATGGTAAATAAAAACGATACCACCACACTGTCCAGTGTTACACTTTTTTGCAAGAAATATCTACTTGGTTTAAGAATCTGAGTGTTTTGTTAGTTTGAATGGAAATGCCGCTTGTGATTGGAACTTCTCCATCTTAGAATGCGTGAGGTTTTTTTCCTCACTGTCAATGTAGTCCATGAATCACAACACTACGTTCACCTCGATGCCTATTTCAGTTGTTCACCTACAACGTGAGAAGCGGTTTACAACATCTGCCTCCCTCTCTCTGTTGCCAGCATGTTCTTTTCTACAGTTGACCTGCTCACCTCAGATCTGCAGCAGGCAGTGCAGTGTGCTTGATGTGCAGGTCAGTATCGATTTTCAGGATTGAGAGAAAACTCAGCAGCTTTATCGCTCTCCATCTCCCCCTCTCTGGCTTCCTTCCAGACTTCACACAGCTCTTCAACATTATCCCTTGTTTATTCCTTTTTCATGTGTGACTTATAGATTTCCTTCTGCCTAGATCTTATCTATGGGTATTTCTTTTTTTAGCACTGGAGCCTGTAATCCATGTAAACTGGATCATTCCAGGTCATGAGGGTACATCGTCTTTAACAATTGATCTGTGGTGAAAACATTCATGTACATGCAGACTACAAATAGAAATCTGAGATATGGGCTGCTTACCCATTTGAAATGAGGAGACACAGCTCCCAGATAATAATTAAATAATATTTTAAATAAAAATGCTAGTCTTGTCACCTATATTTTGCTTATTTATGTCAAAACACAGTTTTAATATGTATAAGTTTGTCCCAGAGCTTACGCACTGCCCCATAAATACTTAAAGCTTTCCATCTCTAGTCAAGTATGCACCTTTAGTGCAGAGTAGAAGTATGCAAATTTGGGTGCAACTTTCAGCTAAGTTTTTAATGACAAGAATGGCTTGATTCAGTCTCGCCTATCCGAACACATGCTTTCTGCAAACATCTGGCTCGATTAGCGTTGGCGATGACAAAGAACATTTTATCCGCTTGAAATCTGCCAATGCACACAAATCATATTCAAGTAAGGATACTAAACTTACATGGTCTCATCATTGAGGAACTCCAGTTTGCCAGCCACCTCTTCATAGTCTTCTCCAGCTTTGGCCGTTCCCTCGGTAGTGTGGTACGGTATTGCCACCTTCCCCCTGGCTCCAGATGTTCTGTGGACCTTTACCTGCATGATGCCCACGCTTTCGCTCACTCGTGTGGAATTGCTCTCGAACGTGAAGATCCCTGCATGGTCGTCATCGTAAATGGTCACCGTCGCAGTGTGTGCGTTACCCAGGGCAGCTTTGGGAGGAACGTGGCTGGAACCTAGGATACTGTTGCCTGGAGACACTGCATTGGGGTCGAGGACGGAGACCTCTGCACGGTGGACTACACGAGGGTTACTGAGATGTACGTAGAAATGCTCATCTTCTTCAAATATGTCATCGTCAATCACGCCGACTGTCAGCTCCTTCACCGTCTCACCTGGTTTAAAGACCAGAGTGCCCTCGGCGAATTCATAGTCTGATCCTGCGTTAGCAGTGCCATCCTCTGTGCGATAGTCAACCTAGACACAGGAACAATTTCTACTGTCACACAGTTAAAGTGCTGAGGAAGCAATACTCTCTTTTTTATATCCAGAAGAGGTACAGTATGTGTAGTGGGGGGTATAGAGACAGTTATAATGTAACTTTTTGCAGAGAATGTGTAATAATTTAAAGATTCCACTGACAACAATAATAAATACTTAATAACAATATTAATACAAATAAACTATAAATATAAATCATATTATAAAATAACAACATAATAGATATTTCAATTTTATACTTGTATTATAATTATGCTGTATTGCTGATGTTGTCATAAAGCATATAATAATTATTATTATTATTACTTATTTTTACTTATTACATCACACACTGATAACACAATATTTATTCATTCATTTCTAATAATTAAGACCCTGAACCACAAAACCATAAGTCGTATAAGTATATTTGTAGCAATAGCCAACAATACAGTACATTGTATGGTTCAGAATTTTATTTACGCCTAAAATCATTAAGGATATTAATTAAAGATCATGTTCCATAAAGATATGTTGTACATTTTCAACCATAAATATATAAAAACATAGTTTTTAATCAGTAATATGCAATGCTAAGAACTTAATTTGGAAAACTTTTCTCAAGAATTTCTCTATATTTTGAGTTTTTGGACACTCGGATTCCAGATTTTCAAATAGTTGTATCTCGGTCAGATATTATCGTAAACCATACATTAATTCAGATGATGTATGCATATCAATTTTAAAAAAATGTACGCTTATGGCTGTTTTTGTGGTCCAGGGTCACAATTATAATTATTATTGTTACTATAGTATAATAATAATAATAATAATACAAAATCATATATAATAAATAATAACAAAATTATAATTTTACTGAGCTATTAGTCTATTGTAAGGTTTAAATAATAAAATGAGCTAATCTGAAATCTGTTAAAACAGTGTCATTTAATTGCCCATCTCCTAAGTGCTGTAATTATTTAAAATAGCTCTGAGAGTAAATCCTCGCTGCTGGGAATCATGTAGGTTTCTGGCTTTAAAATGATATCACGTCCATATAATTAAAGTACAATCACAGCAATGTAATCACAGTACTGTTGGGTAAAGACAGTGCAATCATTACCTTGACAGTGCAGCCGCTATCTCCACCATGTCGGGTCACAGAGAGTTTTAAAGAGCCGCAGTTCTCAAAGCATTGATAATGAGAGGGCTCAAACTCCAAGTAGATGGTGTGAGGGTCTTCTTCCTGGGCATTAGCCTCATGGCAGCTCACCACTTTCCTGGCTTGGTCTGCAGCATGCTTCTTCAAGATGTTCCCCGCTCCGATCATCATGCGAGTGGCCTGGATGCGATAGAAAGCTCGGCTCTTCTGCTGTTGCACCAGCACTTGATAGTTCGCCATCTCAATCAGCTGTTCCATGTCTTTCTCCGGGTGTCTTTGCTTGAGTTCCTTCAGTGTCCGAGCCATCTCCCTCCTGGCCTCCTCTTCTTCCCCTCCACCACCTCCTTCCTCCACCCCAGCCAGCATCCCATCAAGTGCCTCCTTGTGGTGCGAATTAGCACCTTGGCCATCCATCTCCATGTCCATTTTGGTGAACATGCCATCACCCTCCGTCTCAATGATGATCCCACGGTTCTTGTCAGCACGGTAGCGCTTGTGGACGTATTTGTAAAAGAGCAAGCGACGGTCAGCGATCCAGGCCTGAACCACACAGAGCGGAAAGAAGAGAAAAGTAAGCACGGCCTCCCAAACTTCCACCACACCAGGAGAAAAGACTGAGAGGATCAAGTAGAGCCAAATATAGGCGAATATGCTCCAGGCTGCCGTCACAAAGAAGACCCTCAAGTGCTTGATTTTGCGTACCTCACCATCTGGGACCACATAAACACAGATGGCGATGATGATGAACATGTTGAAGGCAGCGCTACCCACAATTGTGCTCGGGCCCAGGTGACCAGCCTCAAACTTGTGCCCACAGACCTCAATCACGGATAGCAGGATCTCAGGGGCCGACGATCCCAACGCCATGAGGGTCAGGTTGGAGACTGTCTCATTCCAGATGCGTACGGTTGCAGTGGTGGTCTCTCCATTGGGTTTCTTGATGGTTATCTCCTTCTCTTGAGATGTAATCACTTCGATGGATGACATGAACCGGTCTGCGATGATGGACATGCCTAAGAACATGTAGATGAGGGCCACAAAGTAGACGATGGCACGGGCCACCTTGTCACCAACAGAGGGGTTCTGGGGGTTCCATATCGGCAAGACGACGCCCTCAGAGCAGCTGTCCTCCCCTGAACAGTTCCCTGGGCTGCTGTGGGACGTGTCGCCACCGGCCTGAGAGAGATGGGTGAGGCCCAAGAGGAAGATCAAGAGGAGGAGTGAGGAAAGGCAAGGAGTAAAGGAGAAAGGGGTCGACGGAAGGCGCCAATGAAGCATGGTGTCAGTCTAGCGGTAACTGTGTCCAACAGTCGCAGAGATGATGATCAATAAGCCTCTGTAACACACAAAAGCAACAGAATATTCACATTGGTGAGAATGACAATTAAAAAAGATCCTGTTAAGTAACATTCACATTGAGAACAGCTTCAAAGTAGAGGTCTGCATTCCCGCGGGACCTGCAACTGAATAAAGCTTTGAAATGCTGGGTGAGAGTGGGATGATAGTGGTTTGTGCACTAGAAGCAGGAGAAAGAAATGACAGGTGGGACTCAAACTAAATATACATTTCGAAATTAAAGTTACTTAAAGGGTCAAGAACTGAAAAATCTAAATTACATTGATCTTTTGACATATTCGATGTCATTGTACTATGAAAACATCATAAATGTTTCAGAACTCTTGTTAGTCTAAAAACAGCTTATTTTGAAGCCAGTCTGCAAACGACAGCTTGTAGAATGTACAACGTACTTAGTGGGCTAAATACTGTTACCGCAGAAGAATATCAACGCCGGCTTCTACATTACTTCCTGTTTAATCACGTAATTGACAAGAGCAGCAAACACAGGCCTATGCAGAAACTAAATGACTGCACTGAAAACAACAAGATGCTGTGCAGTGCCAAGTAGTGGAAAAGCAGTGTTTGCATTGTCTAATCCCGACAACATTATAAGTTCCAGATTCATTTACAAACAATGCACAATTCAATATGTGATTTTCAGAAAGATTGAATCTTAACACAATGATGTGCCACCTATATTGGATCTGACAGTAATGTCGCAACACACAGGGGTGAGTAACTGTTTTCGTTACTTGATCACTATTTCCTTCAGTTATTACAGATCATTCGGTATGTACTGATATGTGAACGAGGTAGGCCGTAAAACTATGCAAGTGTTCTTTCAATTCTTCAAGGTATAAAATGCTATTTGCCTATTGTGTGACACAAATAAGCTGTTTACAATGGAATAAGGTTAGGTCAGAAGCATTGTGTGTATGAATCTGAAAAAAAAAATAGCCACCAGAGTGAGGCAGAATCATACTGAAACAGGACTGAAAACTTTGCACCTGTGGGATTTTGTAGGCTGGAGCAAGAAAAAATGTAAAAATTGTAGACAGGAACTATGAAATGTCCAGGAATGAAAAATTCCACACAGATTCACTTCAGACATCACCTTCGGAAGAATAAGGTTGCTGTTTGTTGCAAACAGACAGCTTGCATCATGGTGAACTCTTAGAACGGGGTGCGTCTCAGACAGCACAAGCTAGTCAACCTTTTTAGTCAACCAATATGATAATTCTTGACAAACAGTATCCATCTGACCATTACAAGGAACAAAAACATATAAAATGCAACAATATCATGTGGAAATAAAACATCATTTATTTTATATTGTATTCACTTAGATTTTGAGTCTTAATCACATGTGAAATATTTGTAATCTGTTTCCAGGGGGAAATATTAAATAAAAGTTGTATAAATGTTTCATCAAATAATGAATAATCATATAAGGAACCTTTTGCATAGCATTAAAACGGCACATGAATTCCTTTCACTGGTGGTTGTGGAGGTATCTTCTCTACTTCCTGTCATGCACTCTTTTTCTCATGCAATGATCAAGGCCACCATACTAACGGTAATGTATGTATTATATTAATTAACAGATATGTACACATGCAAAAAAAACGGTTTTATTGCCAGCTTTATTGAAGAAGAAAAAGCCATTTGACTAGCATGCTCCATATACCTCTATAGGCAAAGAGCTCTTATACAAAGAGCTACCACATCATCACATCAAATTGATTATATATTATAGAAAACCCCCAGATGTCAGGAACATAAATGCCTTTTCAGTCTAGATAAGACCATCCTTGAACACAGAAGGAAATTCTATGCTATATCAGCTTCAATACGTGTGCAAGCTATTTGAAATATAGCATATCTTACAGTTCTATATAAAACTGAAATATGGGGTCTACAAGAATATATAAAAGAAGTGATTCAGGAACTGAATACAGGAGTTTTGCAGGTACAACCTAAAAAATCCAAAGAAAAAGGTGAATTTATATGAATGTTCAAAAGTTCGGGGTGGATTTATTTATAAAAATGTATGATAGTCTGCTTCCCAACAATGCATTTATTAAGGAGCAAGATTAAGGAAATATTGTAAATGCTGACAATCCTGCCAATACAGCTAACCTAGGCTAATTGTTTCATGTTAAATCTGATTCTGCACAAATCATAAAGTGTGGATTGGTTACTGGAGCTCATCCCACCTTCTAAGCAGGACTCCCTGTAGAGACAAGTTTATATAAGAGCTGGAGTCACACATGCGTGGCTGCTGCATTTGGCCTGTTGACTAAGTCACACATGCAGATACATCAGTATGAGATCATCTTTCACTACAAGGATGTGTGATGGAGTCAGGTCTGTCACTCCAGGTCCAGGACAATTCCAGGTCATTAACCTTTGTGTGAGGTAGGCCAGATCCCACACTGCCCCTCTGAAAGCCTTGAGTGTGCACCATTGCTGATTTGAACGTCATTTGTATTTAATGCGATTATGCAAAAATAGTTTGCTTGTTTCTAAAGCTATGGATATGTTTCAGAGCAAATTCAATCATAATAAAATGTAAAAATGATGTATTATGTACAAATACCTATGATTACTAACATGATTGAGCTGGAAAAACAGTTTTTGTGATTACCTGAGATTTATTCATTGATATATAATTGTCAGCCCCTTACAAACGTTGTGTGACCTTTCTCAGCACTCTTTTAACTGTTTGATGACATGAGCATGTTCACCCTGCTCCTTCTCTGGGCACAAATCATGCACTTGGCATCAAGCACGCTCCCCCACTATTGCCACACACGATGCCAGGTCTATAAATAGCACAGAGGCTGTTCCCTGAGCCCTTAGAGCGAGCTCTCAGCCAATAGTGCCCATCAAGGATGAGAGCTTATCTCACACACCATTTGGGCTGTATCTTATTAATTTCCAATGACAGCGCAAGCAAGCAAGCAAATGAAGCTCTGCGTATCATGCAAAGATATCAGCCTGCAGTCGGACAGAGTGGCAGAACAGACCACAGCGTTGCATGCATGGCAGAAGTATGGCTGTAGTTTCGGTCCTGCAGGCAGAGTGTTAGAGGGATCTGCAATTGATGGACACATCAATCAAGAGGCTGATTGCATTAATTGGCATATGCAGAGCATCCGCAGCACAGCAGTATGGTTAGTGGCGGGGTGTGTGGCAAACGGAGCAGTGAGCAGCATTACAAGCCTTCAGTTATATGAGCAGGCCTAGGGAAAAGGAACACAACGCAGTATGAGCTACTGTTGATGGCCTAAAGGACTCATGCGCACACAGAGACTACAATAGCATAACAATGCAGGTTCTCTGATGCTGTAGGAAATTAACATATATTTTTCTGACTAAAAAATATTTCTTTGTTTTAGGTGCTCACCTCTATACCTGACTAAATTTACCCACTTTTAACCAATAAGACTGAAGTTTGGCCATTTTTGATCGTGGATGATTAAAACGTCTCTGCTTTAAAAAAAAAAATACAAAATAGTATTAATAGTATCGTGCTACAGTGCCTGATTACTGGACCATGTTATTTTTTGTGTCTAAACTGAGCTAATACTGTCAAAAACACACATACATATAAATAGTTGTGTATGTCTAAAGTGAAAGTAAAGCAGAAAAACAGATGCGGGCAGGTCTTAAAGGGACAGTACAAGAAATATTGCCAGTCAAAGGCGGAAGGGATAAAAGCAAACAACAAATATAATTAACTTTATTAAATTTAGTCAGCGAGGGTGCATGCATAAAAAAAACTTAGTTTCAAGCTGACTCTTCTGAACACCACTGATTGGCCGTTGCATTCCTATGCTTGGTATAATTGTGGGTGATTAGATATAAGGTGCAACACTACAAAAATCTTAATTTAATGCCACAATCAACACTTTTCTTTCATTTTCAATTTGTTAGTAACAGAATTTATAGATTTAATTTATTCCACATGGGCACACGTTCTGCCTATGTTGCCCATGTCATTAAAGGGACAGTACACCCAAAAATTACATTTTATCATTATTTATTCACTCAAATGTTATCCCAAACCTGTATTTATTTATTGTTATATTATGTGTATTTGTAACATGTAGCCTATCTTTAACCTTATTTTTTGATGACAACGATAAAATAGTGACATCTTAGCACACTTTGGCCATTTTTTTATTTTATTTTACTCAAAGAACTATGTAATATAATATATTTTCGACACATCATTCACCCCTAACCACCAGTCAAAAGCAATAATTAAAGATTTTTATGTTTTTGAATGTGAAAGAAGTCTTGTGCACTCACTAAGCTATTCATTATTAAAGGTATTTTATATAATATTACTGCTTACTATATTCATTATTATAATTACTGTGTTTATTATTCCTGCTGAAAATCCAGCTTTGCCAGCACAGGAAAATATTCCTTTTTTTAATACACTGCAATAAAAAACAGTTATTTTAAATCACGTTTCATAATATTACTGTTTTTACTGTAGCTTTGATCAAATAAATGCAGCCTTATTATCAAATAAGCATATATTATTACATAACATAATAAAATGAATTATTCCAAAGTGTGTAAATGCATTTTGTACAACCATTTCATATGAATAATTAAATGGTTCATAATTGAGTAATTACTGGTCTACAAAATAACTGGTTGTTACTTTAAGAAACAAATACATGAAGAAAGGAAGATCTTATTTATTTCCTTAAGGCTTATGAAGAACCCTAATTAGATACAAGTGTTTAATTCTTTTTCAGACTTAAAAACAGACACATATCAGATCATCATTGAAAAATACATCAAGCCAACTAATAGTTCTTGGCAAAAAAAAGCATCTAATTAACTTCACATGCTCACAGTTTGGATCTTCTCGAAGACATCTGTCAAGATGTTGTTTTGAGTGTGTGTGGCCCAGTCTGATCCTCAAATGCAGTGTTTAGCTCTCTGGCTTAATGATCTGCTGTGTGGAGGCTACTGGGGATTCTACCAGTGACTGTAGTTGTGGCCAATTCCCATAACAACAACACAGCTCTCAGTGCATCTGCCCTGACACTCTATCTGCACACAACTATAAACACACATACACACAACTGTGGACACTTATAAATGACTGAACAAGCTCATCAGGGTCTTTCAGCTTATGGTTTATCGTTATGACATGCGTAAGAATACTGCTACTGAATGTCAACAGAGATTTGAAATATAAAATAGCATTTAAGAGATTGCTTTTTTAGACATTTCTGTAAAAATAATATATTTTGTCATTACTCTGTCAGTCTGCCAACTAAACTTTGAAACTGAAAGAGAACACAGTAGAGGAATGAATCAGTGTGTCTGTAAATGAATCAGTTGTGCGAATGATTCAATGACTTATTTATAATGACAGTCCAATGATTTGTTCCAGAAATAATGAGTGTGTTTGCCCAAATTGATTGCATAACTGATTGAACACTTGCATTAAATTAACAATAATGTATTATGAATATACTGTTGTGTATTGTTGATTCCTGCATATCTATACATTGTCCTAGATTAATAAATGCAGTATAAATTGTTGTTCATTCTTAGTTTATGTCACCTGAATTCCGACTTTACTGTAAGGCGTTACCAATAAAGCATACTGCATAACTGTCAGTCATCAGCCTGATACAGTAGTGTCCAAAGAAGTCATAAAACGATTTTTTTTCGCTCACGGCACTCCATTTAAATCTTTATACAACTAGACACAAAAAAATATGGTCTCTTCCCTCATTCTTTCCAAAACTCATTTTCTGAGCACAGAGTTTTATGTTGTGCATATCCTGTAAAATAAACCAATCAACGTCAACTATAAGTACTTTCATAAAACAACACAAATCCTCCAGCTACGCCTGACTGTGGAAGTGTCTCTTCTCAGACAAAACAGCACACATTTAGAAAAGATCAAATTTATGTAACCAGTGGAGTTGTTTTAAATATGCTGAGAGACTGTTAAATCTTTAATCTCGCTTAAGGCTTTTAGTGGTGGTAAAATATAAATGCTTTAGTCTTTTTGCCCGGAGAGTAAAAGCGGGTTTATCTTTAAGGGAGAGGAGGACAGGTTCAGTCTCCTGAGGCTAAGGGAGTAGAGAGAGCAATAATGAAAAAGAGAATGACACTTTAGTTGTATTAGGAGAAAATGGTAGACAGACTGACAGGTAACAAAGCATGAATGTCAGCATGGAAGGAAGGAAGATGGATGAAAAGGGAACAAAGGGATAACAGAGGAAAAACGTTGCTGTGTTGAAGGTTAAAAACCTTCTCTTCTCAAAACTTCAACAATAATGCATTCGCCATCCACAATGTATACCTAAGCA
The DNA here is from genome assembly GCA_032361145.1 of Enteromius fasciolatus. Lineage (NCBI taxonomy): Eukaryota > Metazoa > Chordata > Actinopteri > Cypriniformes > Cyprinidae > Enteromius > Enteromius fasciolatus. Next base: position 4,207,658 of record JAUMHR010000031.1, read on the forward strand.
GTGTTGGGAGTAACGCGTTACAAAAGTAATATATTACAGTAATATATTACTTTTTGCTGTAACGCAGTAGTGTAAGGCATTACTA
>JAUMHR010000031.1:4217287-4230642 GCA_032361145.1 Enteromius fasciolatus
TCCCGCTCCCGTCTGCTCCCGTTAACTATTTATCCTGTACCGTCCCAATCCCGTGATTAATAGCAAAGATGACTCCCGGGTCCCGTGGGATTCCCGAAAAAATGTCAGCCTCTAGTCTGCAGCCAGTATTTTGACTGACGTGTCTCACATGAGAAACGTACATTTAAAATCATCTCATGTCAGCCTGTTGCATCAGTTATACAAAGCCCGACAAAGCTTTGAGGCCGAATCACCTTAGGCAACCTTCAGTACAGAAGAACAAAACCAGACAAAAATGTCTGTAAATCTGCAAGAACTGTTTCAGGGTAAAGAAAAAACATGAACATTTCTTGAAGTTTGTTTCCTCATTGAAAAAGGTTTGTCAGCATTTGTAAAGACTATATTTTACATTATATCACTTTCTCACCAATGCATCCTCAACAAAAAAAAAAACAGCTGATAAAACATCACAATAATCCAGTCTATGAATTATTGTCTTGTGAGCAACAATCTGTGTGATTGCAACAAATATATTCATCATTAAGGAATTTATAACTTTAAACCATTGCTATAGTAAAAATCCATATGGTATGAATCAGGAGAGAAATATGCACAGATCAAGCACTGCTGTTACACATAGTGGTAGAGTTTGATATGAAAGAACAACAGGAGACAGACTTTTTCATTAGAAGAATTGTTACAGATTACTAGTTTTTGCCCAATAACAACAGATCAAAGCTAAAAATATTAATTTGTTTCACTTTACAAAATGTTTACAAAAGTTTATCAGTTGAATTACTTGTCAATAATTGTGATGCTTTTATCAGCTGTTTGGACTCTTATTTTGATGGCACCCATTCACAGCATTGGACTCATTGTTGAACAAATGATGTAATGCTACATTTCTGTTCCAGTGAAGAAACAAACTCATTGAATGACTTGAGAATTTTTTCTTTAAAGGTGCTCTATCTAAAACAGTCTTCGGCCAGCCAATTGGCAAGAAGAGGTGGGGATAATGTGCTCAAACACACTTTGGCCAACCAATTGGCAAGAAGAGGTGGGGTTTAACGTGCACATTATCCCCACCTCTTCTTGTCAATTGGTTGGCCGAAGTTTGTTTTTGTAGTGATGAACATCTTATACCCATAGTGTTTGTTTCGGTATTGCAGCTTCTGTGTTGTCTTTCAAAACCGGGTTTTTCCCCAGTGTATTCAGAGGGCAGACAGCAAGACGGTCAAGGAGTTATGCATACAGTTTGAGATAAAAATGAAATCGAGCTAAAATCCTGCAACATCGCATAGAGCACCTTTAATGTGGATTCAGGACCACGGACAGCAACTAGCCCAACAGATCTTATTACAATGTGCCATTGTTGCATAGCACCAAGTATATTGTATAAAGTAGTTTGTAAAATGGATATAACTGCACACTAAACTGTTCTAACGTAGGATCTCACTCAGAAAAATGCTATGTACAACAAGATTTTTATTTTGAAATTATGGGCCTGGTGTAAATCTGGCCAACATGAATAAAGCAGGTGGAAAGGTATTTTAAGATGCTCTAAAAGCTGAATAATAAAAAGGCATATGCAGTAGACATAAATAGTGAGAAGGCAAGTCATGCATTTGATTGTGTAAAAAAATCTAACTGGCTGAGTTTTTGATGAATTGGAGCACAATAACTAGTTCACAATTAAAGGAGCGCTTTCTGCGATGTTTATTTTGGGTATCTCCCAAAGTCCCAATGAGTCAAACTGTATTTGATTAATGTTATTACATAATTATCCAGTTTTGGCATTCATTACAGGATGTACAAACACAAACATCACAGTCAAGCGACAGGAAGTAGGTTTTCTTAAAATATGCATTCAGAATCATGACTATTAACAAAACTAGGGAAGGAGTAGGATGGAAGGACAGGGGGGAATGCAGAAGCAGAAGAGAAAGCATGAAGAAACCACAAAATGCAAATAAATTGCTGAAACCCAAAGGAGCCATCATCAGTGTCTCTGTGGAGACACCCTACAACCCTATTTCCTGCGTCAAAAATGCTAGAAGCAAAACAGCACGCTGATATTAAATCTAAATTGAAGTTCCTGCATGAGGGCTGGCACCTTGAAAACAAAGAGGTAGATCAAAGGCATTTTCCTCACATCTAGAATTATCGGGCTACATTAGCAGAGACACTTACAAACAGCAATTATTAAAGCTGATGGAGGTCTTGGGTTGCATAAGGCTGAGATTTGTTGGGCAGAGAATATATAAACATGATTCTAACTGACTACAGTGGTGAAAAAGCATTTCAATTTTATTGTAAAAAAATATATTGTATATAAAGTATTAAGTGCATAAATATTCATTCAAAAGCAAAATAAAAAGCAACAACATATAAATTAATATAAATATGAAAAAAAGAGTCTTACCACATATTATTTTATTTATAATGTAAAGGAGATAAATGGCTAGTTTAATTAAAAACAATATGTACATTTCCACACTAGTTCAGGGACTAGTTCTCACTATTAACAAACTATTAACCTTTGCTAGAGACAAATTATTGACCTTTGCTTCAATAAACTCCTAATTTGTTGCTTAGCTTTTATTAAGATTAAGGCATATAATATATGCTTATATAAATACTATTAAGTATACACAGTCAGTATGGAGGATGGGAAATATTTGACAATTATATGAAATGTTCTATACTTACACTGCAAAAAAAGCCTTCTAAGACTAGATTTTTTTTTTAATCTTTTTTTTTCTAGCCAAAACATCTCAAAAATCTAAATTCGAATTTTCTAGACAAGAAAAAAATATTGTCTTGTTTTCAGAAAAGACAAGCTAAAATTAAGCTAAAACTAACCCTAACCCTAACCGAACAAGCAAAATAATATTTTTTTCAAACAAAAAACAAGATTATTTGTTAAAAAACAGAAAACTGGATTATTACTCCATGAACTGACTCCCTGTTACTCTTTGGTAAATAACAAGTAGTGAAATCCAGAAATCAGTGTCCTCCTAAAAGCTACAAGTCCTATTTGGTACAGCCAGGAAATGCTACGTTACTGGGATGAGGTGTTTTTGTTGGAACCCCGTATTTCGCTTTTGCCAAATGTTTTGGCATCTACAGTTTGAGACAAATAAGAGTGTTCTTTTGGAGAGCTGTGGTTTCCTCCTTGATATTTTCCCCAGGTCACTCATTCATTCTTTCCATACTGTTCTTTTTAACCACTTTGAGGATTGTTGTTGTAGTGATTTTACTCAGACAGGAGATTGCTGTTCTGTTATCTTCAGGTACACATTTTCCACATGGCCACAGGTTCTTAGCAATATTTTACACTTCATAGCTTTTTCAGCATCAAGTCTTTCTTTGAGGTCTTCAGATGTTTCTTTTGATCATGGCATGAGTCCTACTATGAAGAGACACTCTGGAATAGCAAAAGGAACCAATTTTGCATTCGTCATAACAGGCTATTTCATTCAGAACTGTACGTAATCAACCATGGCCAAATTACACATAAGCACTGTTCCAAAACTTAGTGGGGTGCATGTAGGGAAGGAATTTAAGGCATTATATGCATGGGAAGAAGATTCCAGAAGATAGCCATCTTAATTATGCTCTCTCCCTCAGTTTAGCCAAATTCTAAGGTTATATCCAGATAAGACAATTCCAGACAGGGCTCGGTGGCCTTTTCAAGATGGCCACTTAAATGTTCATTATAAATATTAGTAACTCAAACAAATATTTAAAAATCTATTATTTTTTGTTATTTTTTTAACAATCTTTTGTCATGCTTTAAAGATGTATATGTTGATGTTTTGACTAAATTTTAAAATCTAAATACATTAATAAAACTAGTAATTATGGGTTAAGTGAGGTAAAAGTGGCTCTTAAAGGTAACAATTACTTTGCCGCTTTTTACAGTGTACATACTACTTGCACTTAAGCAGAGAAAAAGGGTTAACAGAGTTGTGTTAACTTAGTATTTTATTTGTTTACAAACCATGCAGGCACAACTCCACGCATGATTTTCAAAAAGATTGAAACTAAAAGACAATGCTGGGTCGAAAGTAGCTGACTACATTTTAGATGTAGTCTGAATAGATATCATATAAAATAGATCTTTACGCAAACAAATAATTTACACTGCGTAAAAGCTCAAAAAAGCAAGGAAAGCATTTCAAAATAAGGCTACATATTTAGATTATCTATAACACGGCTTGACCTTGCACATTGCTTACCTCAATTGTGCAGAGACTTAAGATATTTTAATGGTCCGCTTAGCTGAATTTTACAATGCTAACAATTTGTAAGGGCAGGCGAGCTGTGGACTAGGGGTGAAATATGAATGCTTTAGTGCTCGGCCCCTGGCTCTGCGTTAATAATGGTTGAGCTGCAAGTGGAAGCGAGAAGAACGCCATTTGGATTTTTACTGAGGAGGGCGATACTAAAGGGATCACACATAAAGAACGGGCAGACATAAACACAAGTGCACTGAAAGAACCTCAGATTTAGAAACAGAACATTAAACCTGCACACACACACACACAAAATATTTTCTGGATGTGTTGCACACAGTTATATCCATAATTCTTATGCCACAAATGGAACTCCCTGGACAGACAAGCTGGCTTTAAAATCCTATGGAAACTCATGCTTGTAACAAAATTGGGCTTCTAAATCTTGGCCGACATAATTCACGTCTTCCGGAGCTTTCAGAGCAAGAGGATGTACAAATATTCCGACACGCCACATAATGAAAGAAGCAGCAGCGGTGGAAACAAACCACTTTCTGAATTCCGCCTTTAGCAAGAGTGGGATTATTTTCAGTTCGCCAGAAACATTAAGATTAGCTCAAGCTGTGAGTAATGGTTCCAGGCATTAGGGGAGAAGAAATAATGCCAGTGAAACCAAGAAGGAGAACACATAGCAGTTTACAACTAGACGGCATCCGCCAGACTAGACTATGAACTGTGGGACCAAAACTAATTCAAGCCTTTAGCAAACATGGTATATGTGGCACTAATGATCACATGATGTATACACCACAGGCATTGCTAATGACATACTATATGATTCGGGCTTAAAATAGATACTTCAGACTATTTCATGCCATCAGCTAAAGTGAAAATGGACGGAAGTGATTTGATATGCAAGCTGGAGGAGTATCATTTGCCTACAGTCCGTTTTGATGCAGTATAATTATATAACAAACTAAATTATAGCCATAATTGATTTCCCTAGTGAGGATATTGTGTCATATCAGCGCAGGTCTGTCAAATGTGTCTTATCTGTCAAAATGACCATCTGTTATATTTGCTTATGAATTAAAAGGATAGATGATTCAAAATTAAAAACTTTTTTTTAACTTGATGCCAACCATTTAGGGTTCCCAAAATAACCTTTCAGCGAATAGCTCTTAAAAGAACCATTTTTTTTTTTATTGGTGAGCCTTTCTCTGCTCCAAAGAACCTATGGTTCAATAGATATTAAAGGTTCTACATGGAACCATCAATGCCGTTCAAGAACTTTTGTTGTTCTAAAACTATATGGGAATTTCTTTTGTTTCTGCATAGCCCAAACATTAAATTTGCGAAGGGCATTAGAAACAGTGACATTTTTTATTTTTTTTAAAGTCAATGGGGTCCACAAACAATCTGTGCGTTTTAAGTATGGATTAAAACATCATCTTGTGAGATTGAATGACAGAGTAAATTTTGTATTATTATATAAGGGTGAATGAAAAGCAACAAGCAGCACACTCCTCTCCAAAAGAGACGGAACAACATGCCAAAATCATTTTTTTATGCATCACGCAAACAATCCGGGAGAGAGCTAAACATGCACAATTTTTTTTTTTTTTTTTACATTCTAGTTTTTGCTCTGAGGTCAGTGCATCTGGAAGCTGAGGGTCTCCCTACATACCACAGCATACTGGCGTATCACATTCTATGTTTATCTGAAACAGGTGGGCTGCCTCTGTAGTGAGAGTAGGAGAGCGTTTCCATGAGAACTGTGCCTGCTAAGTATTCACAGCCAGTATGAAAACTATGTGGCGCTTACTACTAGTTATACGGGTCCAGAACGAAACATTTAATTACAAATGTTAGCTATATGCGCAAAGAACTCAATTGAGCCGTTTTAGTAGCCTTTATGAGTTAAATGAATCTTACCTGCTCTGACAGACAGACGTGCGTTAACAGAGGTTCATTTTGTTGAGTTGCTCCTGTATAGGCTGAGAGAAATCTGACAAGCAACTTTGCACCTGAAAAAAATTACGTGTGTTTAAATGAAAAAATGTCTATGTAATATTTTATACATTTGGGATGTCTGAACGTGATCGTTTCTTTTCATAGAATCGTCAGTAACCTGAAAACATGGTGGCTGCGGTCTGTTACTCATTTGTTGCAATCGATTCGCTAGGTTTGTGTATATTAAACCTCGCGATTGGCTGGCAACAAGGAATAATACTGTGTTAGTTGCATTGTAATGTAGTGTGGTGAGTAAATTCGTTGTACTTACGAAGACGGCGTGTGGATTCCGGCAGACTCCAACACTCGCTGTTGACTTGCTCTTCTGTAGTTCGGTTTAATTCACAGTGAATGCGCTCGGCGCGCGCGGCTCAAGTCTCCATGGAGCAGCGGTGATGCGCGCGAGCTGTACAGCGGTGCCGTTCTTGATTTGACAGTTCAGACAATGAAAACAACTAACATAAACACGCACAATCCAATCAAGTTGTGGACTCGAGGCGACGCGGATTTAAGAAACTGTATCTCGCCTCGAGACGAGACGTGACTTAAAAGCGAATTCGAGTGAAAAAGTGCCCGACGGAAGATCTTCGAGATGTTTAGTAACACCAGCTGCAGCCCATTCACATAATTCCAAACACTAAATAAAATAAAATGTCTGCTTCCAGCAATTGAATTTTAGGGGGGAAAGAGAGTGCTGAAAAAATAAGCTTTGTATAAAAAAGCGGAGACTATAATATAAACTAGAGGTGAAAGAGAAAGGGAAGCGTATTGGGAGAATGATGAGAGCCGCACATGGACGTGTGGAGCCAGAGGGAGTGAATGAGAAGATGCCAACTACACGCTCGCATCAGCATCAACCTCGCCATGCGGATGGAGGAGAGGAGACGGGCGGAGTATGCTGGAAAAGGTAATATGGAAATGAACTGTTTCTTTTTTCAGCGAATGGGATTGTGCAGGGAGTCGAGACAGGGTGCGAAAAGCGGCAGCACCGTGGACTGCAGAAAGAGGGGAGGGGACATTTTGCTATAACACGCGTGCAGGCTTTCCGGAGTGTCGCTATAGCAGGCAGAGCGAGCCAACACTGGACGATAATTCATCAACTGGCACTGATGTAGCTTAGACATATTAGAAATGCTAATTACATTGGCAAGAGTGTAAAAACACGTGCACGTCAGAGGAGCTAAATCAATTTCGTACCCTCAACGCTACCATCTGACCCCTACTGGTGGCACTGATTGAATAATGACACTTAGCAAACGATAACTGAAGTGGTCCAAAGGTGAGCAGCAGTTTTGTTGAATCTCTTGTCAGGTAATAAGACGTTAGCATCTAGTAGCTACATTTTCTTTAGTATTTTGTTGCTGTTGTTGTTGTTCCAACGTTTTAAGAGCCTATAAAAATATCTTCATTAATGAGGTTGAAGAATAATGAGGGTGATTTGAAGAACACAGTTTCTGCACTTCTGTTTTTACGTTACACAAAATTACCTGAAGGCAGAGTCTACACTGGGTGTGGAATTAAATTCCCATGCTGAGAAAAGAAAGACATTTAGACCAGCTTAAGCAGCTTTAGGCTACTTGTCTTAGCTGGTTACTTATCTTTGTTGGCTGATTTTATAGGCTGTCTGGAACTTGTAAGCCACCCCTGACTGGACAAGTTTGGCCAATATCAGAGACCATCTCCAGCTAAGGCCAGCATATCTTTTTTATTTATTTTTCATATTCATTGCATCACTGTCAATGCAATGAAAATGTACAAATATAGTATACACAACAGTATTAACAATACTTTCCTAATAAACAGTAGTAAGGACCCTTCATTTTTATCACTCTGCATGGACCTCAAGCATGTGTCCATCAATGTTCAACTAAAAAATTGGCCAGCTGCAAATACGTCAAGCCTATCTATCTTTTGCAAATTTAATGCAAGGTTGCATTCACAAATTCAGTTGGCAAATATATAATTGTTTTTACCCATTTTTATGAATTTCTCTAAAATACCTGCAGAATGCTTATTTGCATGTGTTTGTGTTTAAAGGAGCCATATTTTGTCATTCACCATAGGAAACCCCCACCCATGACAGATGCAAATGTGAATATCCAACTCGCAAAAAGTGAGCGTTCATGTTATATATCTCTGACAGGACTAACATGATATTTATCAAGAAACCATTTCTCACATTAGTTCCTGCAATAATTACCTAATAGCTACAAAATGAGAATGCACTGCATGCACAAAACAGACACTTTCATTTGGTTTACATACTTAGTAAAGATTATATCACAGATATGTGACATATGCAGCAAATTACACACTAATGGGTCTTATTAACCTATATATTTCTGTGTTCTGCAGGCATGAGTCATAAGCAAAGAAATAACTAACTTCTGTTAACTCAACAAAGTAGATTTCTCCTGCCATCTACAGTTTAAACTGAGAAAGTGCACACTGTGACCACAATTTATGAAACGAAATAACACCAAAAATACAATATAAATACGAGTTTTAAATATTGAGACTGAGAACTGAGTCAGTATAATAACGATCAAATCAATCAGGTTAAAGGACAATAATAAGTACTCTCCAAAAAAAACTCATTTAAATTATAATTGAACAAACACTCTCTGTACAAAAACTGATGTTATTCCACGGAGACCAAAAACATACAAATTGCTGTTTTGAACTCCACCGCATGCAAACAAAGTTAAACGAAGTGTTTCTTTTGCAAATTCTCTCGCGGCTGCGGCGGCGGCGTCCTCTTCCGCGAGACTGGGGCCCGGATGAGGTAAACAAGTCACGGGACAGTAAAGGCTCGCGAAACCCTATCGCAACAGTGACGTTCAATCGGAGAGCGAAAAAACACCCTAGCAGCGGGCTGCGATTGGCTGATCGAAGAAGCCGCGAGCCTTCTGATTGGCCGAGAGCGGAGAGCTACTGTAAACGACCACGGACAACAACAATATACGAGCCGAAATGAGATCATACACACGGTAGTGATAACAACAACCGGACTGGAAATTTGCCACTGCTACTGCTTGCGGCGAGAAGACAATCACTTCGACTAAATGTCACGAAAAACGGGATCTTTTTTTCATTATTTTTGGCCGACGACGTTTTCAGATGAGCACGACTCAACCTTAGAAATATGAAACTTATATAAAGTAGCAAGTACAGCTATTGTTGTTGTTTGGGTGTGTCACATGCCATGAGGCAATCAATATATGTTGAGAACTGGAGAAGCTACTCTTAATCGTACCGGAGATAAGAAGGAGTAACATCTAGTGCCACTGCCAACAGAGACGAGCACATTCATATCTATTGTCCTGGAATTCGTCCAGATCCACAGGTATGTGTTTAGGAAAGCCAAAATTTGATCATTTAATGCCAAATAATATTAGATCATTAATTGTTTTATCCCCTTTAAATTGCAATATTAATATACTATTTCCTTATCACCAGCTCCTACGATGGATAAAACATTGCATGACCAGCAAGATGATTCCAGCACTTTGAATGACAAAAAGAAAGGAAGAAAAGAGACAATCAAAATCCACGGACAACATCAGGATCAAACCTTGCCAAACATTTCTCCTCAAGGTGAGAACTAAAGAGAGCCACAATAGTCATTAAACAGGTCAGAGTTTCAGGATATGTTTCATAGATTGACCTAGATTGCTGAACGTTTCTGTTATCATGTGACGACGTGCTTTTGCAGGGCGTGTGCGGCTCTATTCAGAGTCTCAGGTGTATACGGTCAGCCGCTGGCAGGAAGAACAGCCCCAAGATGGAGCATTGGCGGAGGAGAACGGAGGAACTGGTGATGGACTTCCATTCAGAGGTCGTTCTCAATCTGCTCCGGCTGCGCTGTGGAAAGCAAAGAAGTACGGGCGACAGCTGAGGAGAATGAGCGATGATTTTGACGCATGGCTCGATAAAGGGGTGAGCTTGCTATATGTACACCGAATGCATTTCTGTTTGCTAGACTGTAAACTTAGTATTAAGTTGTTCCATTGTTCCTAGGAGGTCAAAAGAGCGAGCAGCCAGAAACAGACCTACCGAGGATGGTTCTCGTTTCTCTGGAGTCCCAAAGAAGAGGAGGGCAAAAAAAAGTAGTCACCATTAATAACAGTTACCAGAAAGCTGAACTCGGATGAAGGCTGGTCTGATCACCAACATGGCCTTTTTATCAATCAGTGTGCTCGAGCTAGTACAAAACCAATCTGAGAGAATAATAAAGCCACTGCAATAACATACGTTTAATTAAAGGAATTGTCGGTGTTAGTTCAATTTGACAATCTTAAGAGGGACAATTTCTTCTAAAATATTGCAGTTCATCAGACAATCTTTCTAAATACTGATTCAAAAAGTGAAACTCTATTTAAAAACTATTTATTGATATGTATTAAATTCATATTTGACAAAGAAATGTGTTTTATGATGTATTTTATAGATGGATATATAGGTGTGCGTTTTGTTGTACTTAAGGCTGGAGCGGTTGCTTGCCAGTTGTAAATATAATTCAAGGACTGTGACATTGGATAAAGTAAGTTGTGAAGTACAGGTTAGTGACGGTAACAATAATACGGGTAAGATTTCAGTTCATTTGTTGCTGCATCTCAGGTTTGTTTGTTTTTTTAATGCCAAACCGTTGTGGTGAATAAAATCAGTTGTTCTGCCATCTCTTTTCTGCTGACAAAGCTTGGATATGTCACCAGGAAAATAATTCATCACCGCCTTTCCAGTACGTGCTTCTGGATTGTAGAGTTGTCTGTAGTCTCTGTTGGATTTTTTTTCTGTTTATATTCCATCCGATGGTCTTGTATGTAAAACAACTTCTGCCAAACGTACAGATGAGTAACACAAGTTTCCATTTCTGCCTTGGTGATACTTTTTCAATCTCCCTGTACATATTTCTACTTGTTGACATAGATTGAATAATGGATGAACTGTTTACATGCTTTTTAAAACAATCACAAGTTTTTTCTATAATTTTTCTATCATTTTGTGGTCAAAATAAAAGATTTTCTGGCTGAATTTAGTGTTACGTTATTTGGTCAAAGTGTCCACGATAAATACTTCATATTAATCTTTATAGAACAAATATAAATTTTTGTGGGTCACCACCTCAATTACCCATGCACAGTCATAAAAAGGTTAACCATGCATGCAAGTGCATCATATCACCGTATTATTTACTTTTAATAAAATAATAATAATAAACTAAAAAAATAATGGCAATTTTATTTATTTTTGTCACCAAAACAAGCATAAATGACTATTTACAATCATTTAATTTGCAGAATTTTACATTTATTTTGCTTTGAGATCGGTCAAGAAATCTTCAAATCTTCAGGCTTAAGCTATTTTGCTAGAGTCTCGTTTACAAAACCTTGTTCCACAGTTCAAGGCATCCAGCCTCATTATATCCATCTCACTTAGCCGGAAGTCAAACACCTGTGCGTTCTCCTGCACTCTGCAGGGCTGCGAGGACCGGGGAAGAACTGAGATGCCTTGTTGCACAGCCCACCTCAGGAGAACCTGGGCAGGGGTGCGACCACAGCTCCTCACTATATCCATTACCTCAGTCTCCCTCAGGAGAGCTCCTTTACCCAGCGAAGAGTAGGCCTGGAAGTGGATGCCTGTCTCCATACATAATTCCCTCAGTTCCCTCTGGATTAGCTTGGGTTGACACTCAATCTGAAGGACCGCTGGGGGAACGCGGCAACTTGTGAGCAGCTCTCTAATGTGCTTTGCGGTGTAGTTTGAAACCCCTATGGCCTTGAATTGCCCGCTGACGTAGAACTCCTCTAGGGTCGCCCAGCTTTGAGCTCGATACTCTGAATGACGAGAATCCCCTGGGTCAAGACCCTCCATCCCAGGCCAGTGCACTAGATAGAGGTCAATGTATTCACAGTCTAGCTGCTCCAGACTCCTCACGCAGCCTTCCTTTGCCTTTGGCCCATGGTCTAATGGGGCAAGCTTGCTGATAATGAACACATCTTCACGGCTTAGGCCGTACTTGGGCAGTTGCTCTTTGAGGACTTGCCCTAGTTGTGCCTCATTTCCATAAACTGCACCTGTGTCAAACGCTCTGTATCCAGCTCGAAGTGCAGAACTGACAGACTGTTTCAGCTGCTCATGGTCCTGGAGTTTGTATGTCCCCAAACCCAAAAGTGGCATCTCCACTCCTGACATCAACTTTACAGATGGTATCATTTTTATAGTACTACAAACAATTAATCCCTGGAGAAAAAAAACATAAAAAGTGTTTTTTTTTCTTAAGAAATCCCAAAACACTTTTAAATTATTTGGCTGGCATTGCATTAACATCATGATGTAGAAAGTAATGACAGATTTGTTTCTTTTGTATTGTGTATTTGAGGGACATAGATTATTTAAAAAATGATTTAGTTTGAACAGCAAGAAAGGAACACAGTTTAAGATGACTAAATGAGATATCTGCTGCTCTTCTAAAAGACTGAATTATAAATGAATCGTGCACAATATGATCAATAATTTGTAGCTTGTAGTAAAATTCTGAGAAGGTAGGTTTATTTCCCTGACCTTGTATCCTCTTGCTGGTGAATTTACCAACTTTTGAAGACCTCTTCAAGTCATTAAGGTTAATTGCGCACCACTTAATCTTAAGATTTAATAGAGATATTACTCTAAATAATCCTACAGCTCCATTAGCCTCTTTACATTAAATAACGATAGGCTAATCACGCATACGTAAAAGTTAATCAGAATCTTAGAAACGTGTTCAGCGAATGCTTGCGTATTGCTACATGTACTAGTTACTTTGTTTTAAGTTAGTTAAAAGTGTATACTCACGCATTCAAAATAGCTGACTGGAGCGTCAGAACGCTGTTTAAATTCAAACACAAAGCGCGCCAAATTGAGCCAGGAACCGCGTGCTCCTACAGCACGTGACACCGTACATGCGCTGGGGCTCTTTCCTGAAATTAGATGATGGATGCAGGATTTCCTTTCAGGCAGCGGAGGGCGCTTTTATTGGCGCTGTGGTAAATTGAATGGTCAGTTACTCGTGTGTGTGTGTGTACTGGTTTTTATATCCCCGTGGGGACCAATTGTCCCCACAAAGATAGGAATACTAGTAAATTT
>JAUMHR010000031.1:4262564-4290402 GCA_032361145.1 Enteromius fasciolatus
AACAACGTTACTCCAGCCCACAAAGAATCGGAATTGAGAATCGAAAAGAACCGAAATCGAAAGGAAGAATCGGAATCAGAATCGTTAAAATCAAAACGATGCCCAACCCTACATATTACACACACACATATATACATTATATATATAAATAAACTAACTACACTGTGCGTGTTGTTTATGAAAGCAAAAAAGGAACAAGTGCTGCAAAGAAACAAATGTAATATTTCCCCAGCGTGTTTTTTCAAGCCACATTTCTATGGCTGTAAATGACAAATGTGCTGTTCCAATTTCAGATGATAGCAAACTTGCTGAAATCTCACCTTCCTTTCAGTTCTTTTCCCTAGAGCTTAAGTAAAAAGCTGTATAGGTTACCTCGCTCTCCCCTATATGTAAACAGAACCAAACAAGTCGACCGGGAGGCAATTTTGTCACCGTAGTGTCAGGGAGGTGCTATTGGTTAAAGAGCAACTACACATGGTGCACACATCCTATTGAATTGCCGGTTTTAATTACAGAGGCTCGAAGGAAGACAGTCAGGTCCACGTGAATGACTAATATCTGACAAGGATACGAAAACCACCCTGAAGACGCAACACCCCCCGAAAGAGGATACCGATTTCAAGAATGTTGCTGGGCGACAACTCACAATCACATTGAACACTGGTGCCCTGAGCACTAGAAGGTCATGGAGAAGCGGTGGCTCCGCGTGAGGGGCAACTGTCTGAGACGCTGGGGAAAACAGCAGGGTAGACTGGCACAAGGGGGAGGGGGAATAAAGGAGGGGTGTGAGCCAGCTTGTCATTTATCAGTATTTTTATCTCACCATGACTATTTCAAGAGGAGGGAGGCAGCAGCCAGTACACAAATAGACGCCAGCTGAACATCCCCCATCAGAGAAACACTACAACACTTCAGCCTCGGAGAGTCAAGCCCAAACTGCAGGTGATCTGTTAGAACACATGATTTTAAACTAAAGTCAGATGGGAAAATACGTGAGGACTCGTGAGACCAAAACAACTCAAGGATCACAATTCAAAATCTGTTTTGTAGGGAATATTGGGATTGGGATATTACCCCAGTACCTTGTAGATCCTTCAGTATCTTGTTAGGCAACGCTTCACAAGCACATTGTGCATGACTATCAATTAAAATTTCAAAATAAAAACACACCTTTCTGACACTCCCCAAACCATGCCTGACTGGAAATGCCAGTCCAGACTGACAGTATCTCAAATCATTGACCAAAAACAACTCCAAGCATTGCTTAAGGAGTAAATAAAATAAGACTTTATTTGACCTAAAAAAGATTTACATGGAGAGCAGCCTGAGATGATCAAAAAACATACTACTACATCAGGCCAAACAGATTATATTTGATTCCCTCAAACCACATGAAAAGTTCTTGAGGGAAAAACGCTGACCAACATTTTCAGACTGCAAATCACAAGTAAGACTGGGTATGGCTTGGCAAGAGACGCATTTCAACAAACAGTTCATCTCCACTATAAACAAACCATACACTCAAACTGACTCCAAATCAGTCTCATGAGATTTCAGCTGCAAGCTGCTTACTGCTGGTACAATTCTGCCAATGAGTCACTGAAAGAGGATCAGTCTTTTTGGTTAAAACTGACCTCAGAAACAAGCTAGCCACCGTCACTAAATTTTAGAGAGAGCTGTTAGGCCAAACAATCATTTCTAAAAACAGACCACTTGCATCTCAAGTGCAACTTGTGATGAAATTCCTCTTATGCGCAGCATCAATCAAACCTCGACGAACACATAAGCCTATGAAAAATAGGATAGAAAACAGATGCAAAATTACATCTAAAAACAGTAGTTTTATGAACTACTGACCCAACATTAACCACAAATGTCTGACTTAGTAGTTATAAAACTCAAACCAACAACTACTATAAGTGCAAATAACTTTAAAGCGCATACTGATTACTTATATTATTGCAAAATGTAAACTATATCATTGCACAACTTTCTATATACATATAAATATACCCAAGGTAATTCGCATGCTTACAGTGCACTAAGCCAAAGCAATACATACCTCAGATGAGCGTTTATATCACAAAATGTAAACTATATGATCGAGACTCTCTATAATGCTATTTTTAAACAGTTTGTAAGCTATTGTAACTTGACTGAGAAAGCAGAACAAAGCAACCACATCTATTTTGAATCTTCCCAACCGCTGAACTTACTACAAAAGTAGAAAAAGTTAAC
This sequence comes from Enteromius fasciolatus, assembly GCA_032361145.1. NCBI lineage: Eukaryota > Metazoa > Chordata > Actinopteri > Cypriniformes > Cyprinidae > Enteromius > Enteromius fasciolatus. The sequence goes on from JAUMHR010000031.1 coordinate 4,264,803, forward strand.
ATGAGACAGACCTCATCTCAGACACTAACTAAAGAAATTACAGTAAAGCCAACACGGCAAAGTAATATCTGGAATAAACTCTTTGACATCTCAAAACAAGCATTTTAGAAAACACAAGGCTCTTCTTTTTGTGGTAAAGAGGAAACCTATTAGTTAAGACTGTTGCGTTGCTTCCTGTTTGTATAACAGAACTATTATTATGCTGTTTTTGCTGTGAAAAACAAGCTAAAGAGGTTGTATTGCTAGGTAAACAAGAGAATCGTAAGATGTGTTAACTTGTAGCTAAACCATGATCTGATATGGCAAGCTTTGTTATAAATTATTGTGTACACAGACTTGTAGAAAATGGGTCGTTTTTTTTTTTAAAGACTGATAGGACTCACCTGGCCAGTGGAGTCAATCGTGGGTAACAGTGGTGTCCTGGTCGACATCTTCTGAGGTTGGATTTGACAGTTTATTTTCTGAAACTGAACGTGTTCACAGCTCTCACAATTCAATCAAATGTGACATCGGCACAGCACGATGAGAGGTGTCCGAAGTCCAGCTTGTAAAGAGCCCCTGAGCTCGGTGTGAGTCCCCAAACCAGTAACGTTATAGATTAGCTTTTTAAGAAGTCCCGTCTTTAAGTCATTGTTTATTTACTAGTCTCGACAGGAACGTGAATTTTACTGAAAAAATTCGACGAACCCTATCGACAGTTGTCAACATTGAATGTCGACTTCCTATGTGATTTTCCACAGCTAACGTAGTAAATTTTCGGAGGAATTACAGCATTAAATAAGAGACAGATTAATCTGAACCCGTCAGCTGATGAAAAACAACACAATTGTTCCCAGCACAAATGTGCACAAATCGAGTCCGAGGACTTCCAAGTTTTATTAGGCCGGGTGGAAAAAGGGTCCCTAATTTAGCCGTAACTATCAATGTTCCGCTGTATACTATTGTGTATACGTAACGTCAAAACGTAAGTACGGTTTTCTTCTTCCCAAGCCTGAGAAAAGAGACATTAAAGTCCCGCTTAGCAGACAAAAAACTTTACAGCAAGTTATCGAGCTGCTTCTCCCAGTTAGCCAACTAAGCAGCGCTCAGATCCGCGTTACTCCCGAGTAATGCTCCGTCATACAGGTGTCAACATGTCCGTTTCAAAACCGATTCAAACACCTTATGTCGTCTCGAGGCGACCAACTAACGATCCAAGCACAAAATCATCGCGGAGATGCTCGTATACTGGCTCTCTGTGCCTCTGAAAATCACATAACCTGCTAACGCGCGTTAGCTGGCTGGGTGACTTCGAAAAAGTCGCAGATATTTTGACAATATGATTGTAAGAATAGGTCCTAACCGTAGCCCGGTTGTTAATGGCTGCAAATTGGTCGGTTCCAGTCGGTGGTACGCGACGAATTACATCTGTGAGCCGTGAAAAGCCGTACAGTCGAGCGGTCACGACTGGTACCGCAGCAGCGCCGGACGCCAGTGTCGTTCGCGTTCAAGAGAAATGTGAAACCAGGCTGTGGGTCGACTTCCTATGGCTCTCTCACACAGAGCTTTAAAATAAAAGTCTTTTAATTACGCCTCGTTTTAAAATTAAAGTCTTATATGTATATTCGATATGCAAATATAAGCTGTTTCTTGTTTATTTTTTTTAATAATAAATTCCTAGTAAATCAGTTATTTATGTGTTAGGCTCATGTTAGAAACAGAACAGAGCCTCACAGTGTGTGTGTTTTTAAACTGTAAAATATTTATTTGTATTAAATCCACAAAATTAAATTTAAATGTATGTGCATTTAGTAAATTTACCTCATGAAAACGTTTCTTCATTAAAAATTCTTTTTAAAATGATGCATTCGCACATAAAACGAAGACACCGGTAAGATTTATTTTACATGAGAGGAGTGGTTGCCATGTTTAGACGCCTGGGAAAAATACAGAGGCCAAATACATCTGTGAATACATTATACCTGCAGTATAAATGTCAGTACACAATCCAATGTAAAATTAGCATACGATGAGTTCATCTATTCAAGGATGTAACACTAAAAAATAGAACACCTCTTTGGGATTACTGCTGAATTGCAGATAATTCTCATTTTACACAAAGAGAGGAATGTGGAAATTTCTGTATCATGGAAAAAAGTGAAATGTTTATTTTTTAATGAATTTTTTAGTGCCAAAAAATGAACCCAAATAAATTTAAAACAAAATGCCCCAGAAGAAATTCATACAAGTTTGGAACAAGCTCACCTGCTGTTGGTTTCCTGAGGAGTTATCTTTTTGATACGAATGTGGGAATGTAAACAGTTGATGGTTTCATAGAAAAGTCGCTTGGGTTTGGAACAACATGAGTGACATAATTTTGGATGGACTATCCCTCCAATGACAATTGCAAACAAAATGCATAGCACTGTAAATGTGGGCAAATACTGTTGTTTGAAGCTCCAGGGGAAGTAAGGAAATCCCACTTTCAAACCACACATCAGTGCAAGCCAGATAAACAATCTTTGAAAATGTTACACTATCGTTCAGCAATGACTGTTTCCTGCATCGTCTGAAAATGTAAGATTTTCTAAAGTTTGTCTGAGCTGAACTGAAAATTATACATATACATGATATGCATTTTTCTTATTTTTTGTTGCTCATCTCTGCCATTCTAAACACTGGGCTGTGAATGAAGGAATGAAAGCTCTGCTGCCATCTATAGGCGTTTTGTGGAATAAAGGTGTAAGATTACCTTTTTTATTTTCTTGTTTATTTAGTCCAGAACATAAAAATAAAATAATTTGAAGAACACTAATGTCCACGAATTTTCAGTTTTGGGTAATCCTTTTAAGAGCCAGTCTGAATGTTAAGCAAACAATCGAAACTTCTGATTTCAAAAGTTATTTAGGGAGAAAAAAACACCCTGACAAACTATTTATTGTGTGAAAAATACTGCAAGTTTTGTTTCAGCTACGTTATATAGGCAGCTTTTCGTCACATTTTGTTTGTCATTGGTCTAGGATGATGTCACCTGCACCGAAACCCCGCCCCTCATCCCCCACACATAGCGCGCTGTCTCATGCACACGCACAGTACACAGAAGCGCAGATTGCATTGCGCTGACGTACACATTGTTATTGTGATAATTGTGTACACTTGTGAGGACAAGCGCTCGGAAGACTATGAGGAACAACTGCCTGAATGTCATATACCGATGGACATCACTGGCTTTTTAAAGTGTAACCCGCACATTAAGACAGACCATAGATAACTGCAGCTATGTAAATGTCTCGCGCACTGGATCGGAATTGTCGCGCGAAGAAACACAAGGATCTTATTTATCGCAAAACATGACGATACAGCGGACGTACAGCTTATAACGTAAGTCATTTTTTTCTCCTCGTTTTATTTTTGAGGCCTTCATAATATGCAGTCATGTGTCTGTGTGTTTCCAGCAATAAAGGGTAGGCTACTTAACGGCTACTTAATATTTTCTTTCAACAAAATGTCGCCCAGTGAGAAAGTGCAAGTTTTACTGCAGATATCATTCATATATTTAAAACAAAAAATTATCATAAAAACCTTAATTCTCCTTAGTTCGCTTTTTAGACCGGGATACCAACCAGAAATCCACGCCAAACGTTTGTATTGTAATGCACATGCATTTAATATATAATATGCGTAATTAATTTGAGCATTCACACTGAAATGGTAGTGAAACTGACCTCAAATGGCGAAGAGGCTCTGGACCCCTTTGAAAGCGCATCTGAATTTGCGTGACAGCATCAGCGTGGCCTAACAAGTGACAGTCAATAGTTGCAAATCTGTGGCGGACGTTGTTGTTTTCCCTTTTTCATTAACTGTAGGACTGTATAATATTGTGCTTTTAATATATATATAGCCTATATGTTTTTCTTTTGGCGAAACGTGCATGTAAGCTTTTGCCCGGACGTCGCGTTAAGCGCATTTTTTGCTGCACAGTTGTTGAAACGTCAGAAACAAAGGGGTCCTAATTAGTGCTGTGATTCCGCTTTCCAGTAAGAGAAACTGGAAATTCAGGGGCAGTGACCTTAATGACGTGTGATGATGCGCGAAATCATTCCAGTGGATTTCACCCTCTTATCTGTTAACCTTCCCACAATTGTTATAATGGTTTAAAACAATGCAGTCGTTTCATTAGGCAAAGATGTTGAGCAGGCCCATGTGTCTGTCGCAGGCTGTTGAATTGAATGTAAATTACTACGGGAAATTACTACGCTTGCCTATAAATAAATTATAGATAGCCTAAATGCTTATTACACGAATATATGAGGTAAACAACGCTTTATCTGGACTTCAATTTGTTCGTTATGACATCATGAAATGGCGAAGAATTAGCTTATAAATAATTAGGTTAAGAACAAATAATAATTATAAAAGATATAATATAATAATTAATTAATGCATAATTTATATTATACAATGTTTAGTGGCGCAATCATTCTAGTTGATCAATTTAAGTGACAATTAACTTAATTATTCTTGCACTGACACTTTCTTGTCACCATATTTTGTAGGTGACTGATAAATGACCAGCAGATGAATATTTAATGACTTTAGTAACATTTCTTCTTTGAGTATTGTGCTTAAATTCACCTAAATATTAAAATGAGTTCATCATATTATATATATATATGTATATATACTGTATATATGGCAACATAAACAATTACTTCCTCTGTATTAGATCTACGTTACATCCCAGTTGCAGATAAATTCATAAAGTGTAGGGACAAAATCAACCATATGCGCTTTCTTTCTTTCCTTTTTTCTGTCTTTCAGTGATGCATCAGATACAGTGCATGTTTGTTTTCGTGGTTCAGTTACCATTTTGCTGCAACATTACTGTATTTACCCAACCACACACTGTTCTTTGTGGCGACATCGATGAAACCTGATCATTGTTTGTAGTTGGTTTTGTGCTCAGCCGGTACCTGAGCTCATCAGTGCTGATGCTGTACATCTCTGACACAAGCACACGCTGAAGCCCAAGTGTATGCTGCTGTTCCACTGCCGTGCTTGATTCATTGCAAAAAACCCATTACACATGTGGTTTATGTGTGAAATACTGCTGATAAGGTGTTTAGTGTGTGGGTTAAAGTGATTGGAGTGATGTTGACTTGCAATATGACAAATCTGGGTCAATGTAACTACCCACCCCCCTTCACTACCACAGGCTACAAAAGGCAAGACTGAAAAAAGCAAAGAGGATGAGGATACCATCACCAGGCTCTGTGCGTGAATGTATGCATGTGGAAATAAGAGCATAGTGTGCTTGCTCTGTTCTGGGGTCTGTGTATATGTGTGTGGGTGTGGGTGGGTGTTGTGTTAGATTATATGTCTGAAGTGCTGTTGTGCATGTCCCACTCCTCCACGAGGTCAATGGATGATCCAGCCATGTCACATTCTGTAACTGTTCTCTCTGAGCTGCTTTACATTCTCTTTTGTACATAGAATCACACTCTTTATTCTTTTTTCTGTTTTCACCATTCTGTACTTTATTCTTAAAGGAATATAAATGAAAATTCTGTCATTATTTACTCATTTCTCTTTTCATTCCAAACCCAAATTACTTACTTTCTTCTGTTGAGCACAAAGAGAAGTTTTCCATGATATTTTTATGCATTGATGATGATGAGGGACTGAAGCTTTTAAGGGTCATAAAGGTTGCAGAAGCATTATAAAAGTGGCCAATATAACTTGTACATATTCCAAGTCATTATCCAATTTCAGTTTATGGCAATACCCCTTAAAATAAATGCTTTCCTTTTATGTTCCGCTGAAGAAAGAAAGGTGCTGCGGGTTTGGAGGATGAATAATGGCTAGATGTTCATTTTTTTACTGATCTATTCCTTTAACCTTCTCTTTCAATTTTCATTGATATTTCATAATGTGTAATACAAACGTTTCAAACTGTCATTATTTAGAATAATGATCTGATCTTCTCTGCTCTGTAGAGGGGCGATTAGTGCAGCCATCAGATTATATCTCTATTATTAGAAGAGTGATAACATTATTCCATTTACATTTCATTGCATGTTTGACTATAACAGATGTTTTCAAAATAAACTATGCGTATATTAATAATCTCCAGCGAAGCAATTACTTTTTATAAACATTCAAGAAGACAAGGATGATATATTGCAGGACAATCATGATAACCAAGAATAAAGCATGCAGAGTATCAAACTATATCAGTATTATTCTGATCACTACAAAGCTGCCTCCTAATTTATACACCTCTTTACACAGTTTGCTTGCATGCTTGTAATGACTATTTTATGCCTTTCGATAAAAGTGAACCCCTGGAATTTGCTAACAAGGGTACTGGGTCTGAAAGATTGTTTTGTTATTTTAGGATAAGTATGTGACATACCCTTGTGCTGTTCATTATTGTTTTACAGTGTTTAATAACTAGTAAGGTTGTGAATGACTAACAGAAGAATGTCTTCTGTACTTAACTCATCACAATTGTTGCTGTAGTTCTGTGTGCTGTGACTAATATTAACTGTTTGTGCAATAATGTGTGTCTTCTATGTGCACATTTTAAAAATTAAACAAGTAGTATAATGATTGAACACTGTAATATTAATTTGTCCTTTGTCTTTTTGCATCTTAACCACACAGCTTCGCTCAGCCCCAGATGCCTCCGCTCCCTCTTGACGAGCGCATAGTGGTTATTCAGCGCCCCAAAAGTTTGGCCTTGCGCGTGGCCTCCCCACCAACCACTTCACAGTCTTCCTCACACCGCCCAGCCACTCACAACGAGCCCCCACCCCGCTTACCACAACCCCAACCCCCACCACCCTATTCCCATCCGGGTTCCAACTACCTGTCTCTGGAATGCAAGCGCAGGCAATCATCCCATGTTCAGATAGATAAAGGAGAACGACTTGCTCCCTTTGAGGGCAGCGGCCACAATGCTAGCCATTGTCACAGCAATGGGACAGTAACTTTAGGTCCCAGACCTCACAAGCACACGCATACCATTGACATTAGAGTGTCTTTGGACAAAGGCGGAAGGGGAGGATCTTACATAGACAAAGGCCGCAGCAGTAGTCTTACCCGAAGTGGAAGCATCAAAGGGAACAGAACTAAACGGGTGTCCCTGCACTTAGATCCAGGGCAGGGTGAAAGAAAATGCAAAGGAAAGTCTTCCGAATTAGTGGAGAAGCACCACCAGAACCATCATCAGAGTCAAAACAGAAATCAGCACAGTAGCCATCATCCTAACCAACTAACAGTCTCTCCTGGAGGGATCTTGGAATTTGTACCAGCGCAGAGACAGCAGTCAAAATCCAAACCAACGAGAGAGAGAGACCTGTCATTAAAGTCTTGCTCTGCAACTGCCAGCCACCCATTGCACAGCGAGAGGGACGTATCATCTGTTGGAAACAAAGAAAACTCCAAACTGGGACCCGGCCAACAACTGCCCCACGCCCACAGCCTATCCCGTCACCACAGTTCAGCCCCATTACCCCATGCTGCCATCCTAAACCCACACTACCCTGCTGCACCACCCTCACTCCCTTCCCGAGCCCCTTCCTCCTACCAGCACATCACTCAACCCCGTCCCTCACGCACTAGAGAACATCGGCCCCAAATTCTTCACGCTCTGCCCCTCTCCCCTACTTCCTCCCAAGGAGGTTTTCCCAGTCCTGACCACACATGTACAATTGACTTTTCCCACCCTTGTGGCTGTTGGAGGTTGGTGCGTTGTAGAAGAGGTAGAGGTCGCTCAATTGGCTGCCACGGGCGTGGTACAAGCCCATCCTCTTCGTTTTCCCACACCCCAGGAACAAGTGCTGCCAACGGAGGTGGCGGAACCATGGGATTGAAGACTTTAGGAGGATGTCTGTCAACTGCTTCCACCACCAACACCTCCTCTTCCAACAGCACTGTCTCGGACTGCCGCACAGGGCTGCTCAGACCTTTGGGTTGTGCATCCTGTTCTGGAGAAGCTGGAGGTTTTGAGAGCCCTGCTGCATTCCGTAAGAAACTAGTTGGGGGTTGTTTACCCTGCACTCCTCTGTCCTCATCTGCACCCCTTCGAGCACTCCAGAGTTGTGTCAGTGGGTGCAATCCCAAAGCAAGCCAAACTGGCAGCTCCACATGCAGTTACTGCAGTAGTGACCCCATTGTAGTGACCTTTAACCCACACAGAGGGAATCCTCCAAACATGGGGCGTAATATTGGTGCACATACCATGGGAGGATACCAGCCTGATGATGACGATTACAGTGTACGCACAATTTGGCCGGAAGAGCTCGCGAAGAAGATGACCCGCTCTAAAACCCAACCTATTCATCACAATGCAGGAATTGGAATGGGCTCAGGAAGAACCTGCATGGGCCACAACCAGAACCGTGGTAATGGCGGCAATCCTGTAATCCTGGACTGCCGGAACCTTATGGAGTTCACTCGTTCCCAGTTGACAGATCAGGCAGGACGACGGAGGCTCCAGCAAGGCAAGATGGCAGTTTTGGACTTTATCGGATCAGGGAATAGTGGGGACCAGGGTAGAGATTCCCTCAAGCGGCTTTGGAACAAAGGAGCAGATGCTTGCATGGGGGATGGCAACGGGTTTGATGACGAAGTGCTTCCACAATCCCCATCCCTCCGCTCTCCATCTCCAGATTCACCTCCATCCTTCTCACCCCCACCCTCTGCTCCTAGCACGCTTATTAAGCCCAAACCCAAACAGCGAGAGAGGGAGGGTGGACACACCTTACCCTCGGCACAGTCACTCCACTTGGTCCTTAACTCACTCAACCGGGAACAAGATGAGGAAAATGGAAGAGGTAAAGATACTGATGTGCATGTACACAGCAGGTTGAGTGACATCTTTGTTGTTTGTGATTGACCATTCAGAAAGACAAACTTAATCTCCTCACATTGCCAGTCTCACTTGAATGTACTGAGCTTGATTTCATTTTCATCATCTTCCATTAGGCTGTATGCCTTTCTGCACTGAAAGTATTCAAATTAAAATGATAGTTCAGTTAATCTGTGGGGTGTATAATCCTTGTTAGCCTAACTGCAGAAGATTGCAGGAGTTGCATTACCCATGATGCTTTAGTTATGTAACTCAGGTGCAAATTTTTCTACTTAGACACTTTCTACCTTTAATTCTATTTCATTTAACACAGCTTTATTCTCGGTTTTATTTCTTACTGAAACTCGTAAAGTTTCATCAAAGAACTAATAGCCATTCTGTGGGGGGAGAGTCATGGGACTTCAAACCGGAAAGATAAGGAGCAAGGATTAAAATAATTTAAATATGATTTGATGTTCTTATATAAGGCATTGATGACATCATACTCTGACAGGATTTTAACCCGTGTAGGTGTAATTGATTAAAAAGAGACCTATAACAACATACCTCTCTTAGATAGTCACATATAGAGTGAAATTAACATAGAACAAAACAAATGTAATCTTTTTTTTTTTTTTTTGCCAGTGCACCTTTCCCTCCCTCTTTCCTCATCCCTCCCAGCGTCACTCTCTGAGGAGAGTGTCATGACCCCAGATGTGGAAAATGCTGTGATCAGCCCGATTCTCCCTTTCCTTTTCCTGGGCAACGAGAGAGATGCACAGGATTTGGATCTACTGCTTCATCTCAACATTGGTTTTGTGGTCAATGTCACAACCCATCTTCCCCTCTACCACCTGGACACAGGCTTGGTGCGTTACAAAAGGCTCCCTGCCACTGACAACAGCAAGCAGAACCTGCGGCAGTATTTTGAAGAGGTTTTTGAGTTTATCGGTAAGAGAAGATGTCAACTCTTTTGTAGTTTTGTTTGTTAAGAAATTGAAAGTGTGTAATCTGTCCTGTGAAGACGTATATCTTATTGAAGCAGAAAGTTTGGCTGGGGCATATCAAAGGCTTTGTCCTTTTCTTTTTTTTAAACAGCTTAGTTTCTTTAGTAAATTCCTGACAGTGGTTTTTAGCACCAAGTAAGTGAGGGTTTACACTGCTGCAAGATGATGGTAAATCTGGCCCGTTGACTAAAAGCCAAAAAACTCTAGTTTGAATGTTTATGGGGTATTTAAAATCATCTTCTTGCATTGTAGGCATGTGACCATTTTTTGATGTGTGCCATACCTTTTTTTTGTTTCAGAGGAAGCTCACCAGTGTGGACGGGGCGTTCTTGTGCACTGCCAAGCAGGTGTGTCCCGCTCAGCTACTATAGTCATTGCTTACCTAATGAAGCACACCCTCATGACCATGACTGATGCCTATAAGTATGTGCGCAGTCGGCGGCCAATAGTCTCCCCTAACCTCAACTTCATGGGCCAGCTGCTAGAGTTTGAGAGAGATCTCAACTCTGGGGTAACACCTCGCATACTCACCCCCAAACTGAGTGGCCTGGAAACACAAGTTTAAAAGAGAGGCTGGAAAGAAGATTGTGAGAAAACGAGAGGGGAGAAGGAGATAAACAGAAGAGGGAATTGATGGAAATAAATGGATGGATTAAAAAAAAAAGAGGGAAAGAATAAAGCCGTTTATTGATGACAAGAAGTTGAGGATTTGAAGAGAGATGACAGAAAGAACTAGAAGATGAGAGCAGTTCGAAAGAAATAGAGGAAAGAGTCTTGGTCCATTTTAATTGAAGTATCTTCACGCTTTCTGTTTCATATAAATAGCACTTATTTGACTTACATGTTTGTGCCACCTACCCTGATACCCTATTAATTATGTGCCAAGTTTAATTCAAAATAATAACTAAATTTACTTAACTTGTTACTATTATCAAACTTGGTTAAACACAAACGCTGTATAAAAGTATTCGGGGGGAAACAAATGCAATCAAAGAACTCTCTGGCTGTCAAGCACAGAAAAAGATCCGATGTTGAGACTCTCAGAACTGTGACGTGCATCACATTCGAGACCCAAGAGCTGTAGCAAACTTCAAACTCCTTTTCCACTGTGCACAGAACTTTTCTAGACAGATTATTTGTGATTTGGGAGATCATTTGAAGGCACTTTTTGGGTTACTTTGCGTTAGCTGCCAACTATTTATACATTTGTCCACTGACATGAAGATTCATTTTGCCTTTGAAATTTTTTCGATACTGCTATTTTTGTTACTTGATTTAACATTGTGCATTCTTTATCTTAGTGTCTTTGTGTGGGAGGTGTGCAATAGCGTTGATGTGGAAGTGGAACTGATTTAAGTTTTTTTTTCACTTGGACAGTGTTTCTCTTTTTCCATGGGACATGAACCAGCCATTCTAGTGGCAGATATAATCCAAAAAGCATATATTTCTTTTTTTTATTTCTTGCTTATAATATTGAACATAAAGCACTGTGTAATGAAAAATGTGTTAAAAGGAAGATTATAGACTATACATTAGGTTTTATTTTCTTTTTTATTCAGCTGTTAATTTTACTTTGGGCAGGCAGCGCAATGGCTTAAATGTACTTACTTTTATTTTTTGTGCTTTTTTTGTGTATGTTTTGTTTTCTGTGTTTGTTTTTGTGCTGCAAATGGTGTTACAAAGCTGAAGAGAAAGAGACATTTTACATTTTTAATAAGGAATATGTACACTGTTTATTACTGTGACTGGAGCAGATTGGGCCAAATCATCAACATCTCACTCTTTACTACAAGTTGAATTTGCAATGCAAAATTGAACATCAAGTTGACTTGTAGTTATTTATAGTTTATGCAAAATCAGCATGAAAGTCATGAAGGTGATAGCGTGCAGGTTTTCCGTCATGTGCTTTTCTGTCATATTCAGTTCATTGCATGAGAAAAATGAACACCCTTATCAGCTTTAATGCCTGCCCCATTTTTAAACAGCCTGCCTAATTTGACCATGATCAGATTTTAGTGCTCTCAGGACTGTAGGCAAACAATCTGGTTTTGTATTACGTACCACAAAGGAAACCAGAGCCCCTTCCTCCATTTAAATTCTTCCTTCATTTTCCTACCTTCCTTTTAGGAGACTATGCATTATTATGGGAATACATTCTGTGAAAAAGGATCGGTTCGCTCAGTTCACTGTGAAACATTTTTCTTCCTGCATATTGTCAAGTTCTCAGCCTTGGTCGTTGAAGCCGCCTCTCATCAGTCTTGACAAGCCAGGAGTTTGTCTGCTGTCTCTGAGCTCTTATCTGCCTCACTGAGCCACTGGGCCTTCACACACCACTGCTGTTTCTCCATTAATGTGCTCTGCCCAGCAGCGTGTGACAAACTATGCTATTTTGCATTTCAGTTCAAATACGTTCCAGTACAAAAAAAAAATCCAACAGTACTCACAGTAAAGACATGTGAAGGTGTTTTCTTACAGCTACAAGACCTCCGAAATCTCCCCAAGTTTTAACGTCTAAAATGGCTGCTATGGATGACCGCTTCAGTGCCATTGCTGTGTTATTTTAGGGTCGGCTGCTGCTTGTATTTGTACACGCTGACGGTTTCTTTCTGTCTCTCTCTGCTAACAGTGATTTTGTTTGACTCTGTAGCTTGGTTATGCCCAGAGGAAACGATTAGGTAAGCAACACCTAATAAATAGGCTCTCAGTGAGGTAACAGAGCGCCGAGAAATCAGACAAATCTTAATCTAAAAAGCGTGATTGGGCAAAATTTGGAATTTTAAAAATCGGTGTCCTTTTAGTTCATGAGTTTGATTTTAATTTGAATTGACCACATGCCACAGCATATTGAACTGAAATGAAATGAAGAGGATTTCATAGAAATTCAACACACCCTTGCATGCCCTCATTTCTAGAATCCATGAAACATCCCACACAACTTCAATACGAATTACTTTAATTTCAATTTGAATCGCAATTCTTTTTGCTACCTCAATTCAAATTTAGGAATTGAATTGGAATTTAAAAGGCATTCTCCGTTCTGTAACGAATGCCACACAACCCTGCTAAACATGGATGCTGCTGATTAGCACTGAGACTAACCACACGTATTTTTAAAACTTGAATTTAGAGTATAACTGCTGAACAAATCCGTGGTATCTGATTCCATTATTTCGTTGAATCCACCATTTACAATTTAATTGAAACTGCCAGTTGTCACGCCCCCTAAGTCTGCATGAGGAAATGTGTAGTGTGTTTTATGAGAAAATAAATGCCGGGGATGCCTTTTGGTACAATAACCGTCTTCCGAGTCGATGTAGCACCTATCAGCGGAAAGAAATGGAAGCACTTGGAAGTTTTGTCATTTGTTTTGCTCTGTTATATATCTGTTTGCTGCACAAAAGTGTGCATGTGTGTGGATGCGATGTGTTTTCTGTGCGCTCGACATGATGAGACAAAAGTAATGTGGGTGAAACCTTCCTACCATTTTATTGAGAATCCCAACCTCAGGCCTGTTAAATGTCCATTGGCGCAGCTCAAGCTTTTCTGGAAGCTTCTGTCAATGCCATGAGCCACTGCTGTATGCCTTCTTTACCCTGGATTTGCTCTTCCAGACATTGGGGAAAATTTACCTCTTTGTACATTCAATCATACCTTTCACTGTAGAAAAAAAACATGGCGTAGGCCTACCAGAATCACTTGGCAACACTGAATGAATAGCGCTGGACATCATAGACCCGGCGATTTGCTGTTGGCTGTCCACATCTTGAGTATCTCATCGTATGAAAGCTGAATTTGTTTATAAATGTGTGCAAAGCATCAAAACTGGATACTATATATGACCAGTATTTCCTGTGTTAAATAATCTTATATACAGTATATGGTTTGCACATAGAAATGAACTAAATGTAAAGTTTTGTGTAGAATTTGTTTGTAAATTTGTGAATTGATTCTTTCTGTGACTTTATTCATGTATGTAAAGCTTGTTCTTTTTTTTTAAATTATTATTATTATTATTATTGTTATTATTATCTCATTTTTGTGCCAAATACTGAAATGAAGGTTGGCTTTGAAGGTTGACTTCTTAATATTGACAAAAAAAGAAGTGCCGTCTAGGACATAACAAGTTTGATCTGCTCAGTTATCAGTGTTTTACCTTGTTCCCCAGGCAATATGTTGTTGTCACACTCTGTTACTGTAACTTTACCTGATGATTTTCTTATCCACTAACCTGCTAAATTGCTCATCGAAGATGTTATATTTTCATATGTTGATTTGTTTTGTTTGATCATGGCAATTTTATCAGTGACTCTCTGGGTAGAGGTTTATAGCTGTCCCTCAAGGGTTGTACTTTGAATGCATGTTACTCCAAACTGACCTTCTAGTCTTCTCTCCCCTTCCTACTGACTCAGCCGTTCTCCCCCGTGAGAATTCAGTGCCCACGCTGCTTCAGAGAGAAGACGGACACGGCAGCCTGTGTTGGTTTGACCATATACTTGTGTGTACTTCGGTTTATCACTGACAAATGATGGGGCTTCATCCTTTTTCCTGTTTAAAACTTTACTGTGAGAGACTGTGATACTGTTGTGAAGCAAAAAAAACTTAAAAGTGTTAGGCTGATCCTTGCCGGTAATGACTAAATAACGTACCTCTTTAAAAAAAATTGGCTTGTAATAGAATTGTTCATCAATATGATGTTCTCGCAAAGCTAAAATGATTTGTTGAAATAAATTTTTTTTACAAATTTACAATGGTGTGGTGTATTTTTATGTGTATTGGTTGCACAGTCTAGCACTCCCATAAGATCACCCAAACCAGGACCTGTTCATTCAATCCTAGGAATGTTGGTTTGGAAATTATTGGTTGTTACAATATAGTCAATGAGTTGTCAGATTACCATTGACAAATCAGCAGTGCAGCCCACCAGTTACATAACCGTTAGCTGCTGTGTTGTGCGACTGCGCTGTGATTTAGCTCCCCGAGGGTTTGGATCAATAGTCAGCATGGTCTAATACAGGACACCTATTACGTCAAAGCTAAACAGGTGCAGTTCTCTCCAGTCTCGGTTTCCATTAGCTTTCCTCATCGTTACCTAATCTCAGTGTCAGTTAGAAAAGCTGGAGGAAGAATGCCTCTTGTGACCGCCTACTTCCAGGCCACTTCAGCGTTAAAGTCAGAAAGCTAGAACAAAGCTAAAATGGTAGTGTGCCTGAAAGGGATGAGTAGAGAAACTGGGGCAAAGGCTTTTAGAGTGTGTGTGGAATCGTGTGCACGTGCATACGAATGCTCAAGGCAACGCTGCTGATCCATGTCCCTGAAATCCCTGCGTAACATTGGTGAAACTTGATGACTCAATTCCGCAGCCTGGTCTTGAGGGCATGGCTGTTATGTGATAAGTGCATTTGAATTTACTGGAAGTTCTTTATTCTAATTAGAAAAGGATAACTGCTTTCTCCTGTTGTATTTGATTAGCTGTTTGGCATTCCCGTTAGTGCGGATACAGGCCTGAAACCAGTACATTTTGCAATGCAACAATACTCAAAATCTTATCAGAATCATTAAAAGCCAACAGCTGAATTCATTTATATCTGCTATTATGTATTGCCGGCATTTACTCGCATCCAACACTGTAGCTGGTTTTAGCTGGTCTCCCAGTCTGACTTGGCTGGCCAGGCTGGTTTTAGCTGGTCTTTCCAACTAGTATCCCAGCCTAAGCAACTAAGACCAGCCTGGCGGGCTGGAAATGTGGCCAAAACCCCTCTAAAACATGGGTGTGGATGGGTGTTGGGTAACATGTAACGTGTAAAGTTATGCATTACTTCTAAATTTACAAGAAAATACCGTACTTTTTTCAAATTAGCAATGCAGATTTGCTTTGTTTTCCTATTTACTGACTGCTAGCTTTTCTGTTTACATGCTAAAAGAAATTTAGTGGCATAGAGGCGTTGTGTAAATGTACGATGTGTAAACATGATGTTTACTGTAGTTAATTACTGTAGACTAAATGTGCATCTCACTCACACAAAAACAGATTTATTATAAAACTTATTTTATGCAAAAATATATTGCAAACCTGCAATAATTCAATCTTAAACACAAAATTTTGTAAATGTTTGGAATTAATCCAATTCTTTTAACCAGTGTCTTTGCTGCTGACCTTAACATTGCTGATTACTTTTGACTTTTGCAAAAAAATTACTTTATTTAATAATTTCTGCACCTAAGCATCACCATAGCACTATTTTAGAGAGTATCTGCTGGAGTGTATGCTATGCTCTTGAAAATGGCACTGCGGTATATGTTTCTTGCCATACAGTCCACACATCAACACTTCAGACAGAAAACAAAAAGAACACTGGATGATTTGCAAATGTTTTCTCTTACTTGTCAACTTGCAAATGAGAAAATGACCAATTGCATAACAGTATCAAAGAAAATTGTATAAAACTATGGAGACTCTTTTTATAATTGGAGGCTTAACTGTGCCCCAGAACTGAAGGAAACTAGAAACACTCCTGTCACCACATCATTTGGGGGGTTATTTCGAATAACAGCAGGACTATGATTACCTGTCACCATGTGGCTATAGCCGAATCACAAATTTGAAGATAATTAGACCAACAACAACTCTACTTGAGTTTAGCGTAAATATATTTCATATTACATATTCTGTGCATTTCCAAAATAGCTCAATGTTATATAATGATAACTTTGAACTTTTTATAGAAGCGTTCAGTCTTTGTGGTTTGAGGCAC
Source organism: Enteromius fasciolatus (assembly GCA_032361145.1). NCBI lineage: Eukaryota > Metazoa > Chordata > Actinopteri > Cypriniformes > Cyprinidae > Enteromius > Enteromius fasciolatus. The sequence continues at coordinate 4,281,395 of JAUMHR010000031.1, forward strand.
GTTTCACTAAATCTCTCTGGAGTCATTAAACGTTGCCCAGCAACACATTTTTAGATGTAAGGGTAGCATTACTGATAAAGAACTGAAGACTTGAGCTCGGTAGTAATGTTTAAATTGACATAATATCTCAGTCTGTGCTGTATACAAATAATATGTGTTTAAACCTTTGGGTATAAAGCAGGGATTATTCAAAAAGGCTTTAGATGTAATATATGTGGGTGTGTCTTGTGTGCCTCCTCAAATCACCTGTGGCATGCAAATGTTCTTATTTAGTACCTGCACCTGTGAAGAGGTTGAGAGGCAGCCCTGCTCTATGATTTAATTTCAACACTGTACTGAGAACCAGGACATAATGTTTGCTCAAGAAAAGGCCAATTTAATTTTTGCGCATTCTAGGAAAACAGCACAAACAGCATGAAAACACACTGGGGACCTCTGAGGATTTCTGAAGAGAGGATGGGGACTGCATGGGGAGAAAATTGCAGATAAGTGTCAGGCTTTTCAAAAACCATCAGAGTAACTGAACATCTAATTTGAAGGTACTGTGAATGATTTGTTTACTGTAATAGAGAAGAATTTGAAATATATGTTATTGTTTGCAAGATATTTTTGAATGTTATATGAGGCTAAAGATGTTTATAGAAATAATTTTTTTTAATGTAGTTAATTTTGTTATTTATGCATTTAATTATTGAATGCATGTATCATGCACTGGTACTATGTTTGAAAAGAATTATGAAATACTATGAAATCCTGAAATGCAGCTTAAAACAGTTTTCTCTGTAGAAATATTTTTCCTTTTGGGGAAAATGAATATTTTTTCCATCCAAGATTAGTATGCCTCGGTTGCCTGAGGGAAAATAAATCAAACAGTGCTGTAAGCAAGGTGTTTCCATATGCAGCGTAAATGTTGTGGTCTTAAAGTACATGATGTAAATATCATGGGTGGTAGGATGCTGTGGATGTTGCCCGGTCAGGTGCACATAACGAGTCTCACGAGGACAAACCATGGAGACGGAATTCTTCAGAGACTTCCTCTTAGTGTTAGAAGCGCTAGTATTTCCCTTGAATAAAAACAACTTGGCCTTTCTGAGATTCCTCACCACTCACTGAACACATCTGTAATTCACAGAATGTTTCATATCCATTTAAACGTATCTCAATGTCTTTCATTCTCTTCCAGTCCATGGCACGCTCCAGATGCAATGGAAAGGTCCTATGTCTGTGTCTCTTGCCTTGTGTGATGGTAAGTCACCTGTTGGTGTACATCATGGTGTCCATATTTGTAGCCGTCTCCTACTCCCCTCCTCTACCTCAGTTGCCCCTCCATTTCATTGCCCCCGGAGCCTCTGCAAACTCTGGAGCTCTTGCATCACATCCAGTTCGACCCTTCTGGAATCTCAGACTAGAGGACGGGGCATTGTGGAACCGCCTCCAGCACATTTGGGACAGAGAGCACAACCCTATATTGAGAGGTAACGCCACAAGGTACAAAGGTCCAAGCCTCGATGCAATACATCTGCAAGACACGGGAAAAACTGGTGCTTGTGAACAAGACGCTACTTGGGCGTCTCACCTGCCTGACTTTAACACCCTTCCTGATCAAATGAAGGATTTTGTCCTGTCCATGCACTGCAGGCATTACGCTATCATCTTGGACCAACCTAACCTGTGTGCCGGGCAGGACTCTGAGACACCATTCCTTCTCATGGCAATCAAATCGCAAGTCGGGAACTTTGAGAATAGGCAGGCCATCCGAGAGACATGGGGAAGGAGCGGATGGATCCAAGGAGACAATGGAGGAAGAAGTTGGTTAATACGTACCGTCTTCTTGCTTGCGAGGCAGGACGCCGAGATAGGGCCTCATCCAGACCTGAGCGCCCTTTTGAAGTTGGAGAGCATCACCCATAAGGACATCCTCCTGTGGGACTTCAAAGACACTTTCTTCAACCTCACCCTAAAGGATGTCCTATTCTGGGACTGGCTTTCAAAGCACTGTTCTCATGTCCACTTCATTTTCAAGGGAGATGATGATGTCTTTGTTAGGACTGATGCTCTGCTGGACTACTTAAATCATGTTGGAGTAAAAAAGACGCATGGAAATAAAACGAAACAACAGGATGATTTTGTTGTGGGGGATGTTATTGCCAATGCTTGGCCAAATCGACAACCTGATACTAAATATTACATACCCGAAAGTTTCTATAAAGGAACGTATCCAGCCTACGCAGGAGGAGGAGGGGTGGTTTACACTGGTTCTTTGGCTTTACGTCTACAGGCGGTCTCTCGATGGGTCAGCTTGTTTCCTATTGACGATGTTTACTTAGGAATGTGCCTTCACAGGCTCAGAGTGTCTCCCACTCATCATGCAGGTTTTCTTACCTTCGACCTTCCAGGGGAACTGCGGGAGAAGCCGTGTGCATATCATAACGTTCTCCTAGTCCATAAACGCACCCCGAAGGAAATGTTAACCCTCTGGAAGGAGCTACAGGTTCCTCCTCAGGAGTGCTAGTGTACTCTTGTTCATGAATTCAAATTAAGGTAAATGATGCTGCGGGGACCTGGACTTCAAAGTTATTTTCATTTTTACCACAAGGTATTTTCAAGCCAGTTGGGCATGTTCATTTGCATAAAAGGCCCTAATGTTTTTGTGATGTTGGGCTGAGCTCAGGGCTGTGTGTGCAGTGGTTATTGTAAGGAGATCAAATTGGAATCTCGTGACTGTAGACAAGCTAAAAATAGCATATAGCATGGTTGACTTCGTAAGACAGGGGTTCTTGGAAGAATGGTTCTTGTTCTATGGGAATAAGCATGTGAAAGAATATCTAGCAGACAATTATCATGTTGTTATTGTTATTATTTTAAACGATTTAGGAGTTGTCAAAATGGAGTGAATCAAAAAATTGTCATCGAGCGTTGTATTAAAAAGTTATGCTACTGGTTCACATAACTAAATCTGTTACTGGACAATATTTTGACACTTTATAATGTATATGCATTTTCTGATGTGTGTTGTTGTCACATGTCATTTGCTCTCATTAGCATAAGAATTCCTACTGTGAAAACAGCTTGAAAAAATGATTCAAGAATATCTGGAGTCCGTTTTTGGAGATCTTGACATACAAGTGCTTCTCAGTAGAATGATCTGGATGCCTGAAAACCCCATAGACATTGTCATCTGGTTTAGGCCTTGTGGGCCTAATTATAACCTGGTGTTGTTGATGGCATAATCTGAATTACAACAACAAAACATAATATGGGAAATAATGAATGACAATAATGAAGAATTAATGATTTATTTGATGAGTTTTCATGCAATTGATTTACATAGCTTATTTAGATGTTTGTGCATTCATCTTTTTCATGAGATTTAATGGTAGCTGCCGATTTATGAACTCGGAGCGTCATTGTTTGTTTAACTTTTTTTCATATTTTCATTTGGATTTCATGTGTATGTTTAACATTAATAGTTTTTTATTTATTTTTTTTTACTTTTATTTTCACATGTTTCACTTTTGTCCTCTAAATTGTTGTTAGTAATAACCATGCCAAATGAAGCTTGTATTCTCATATGTAATGTACTGTCAGATTTTGCAATTAAATCTGTTAACCACTATTATTTTAACTGCTGGTGTTTTTTTTATTTCTCCAAAGCAAACAATTATTTGAGTATTTATATCTTCATTTATTAATTATAATTTGTTTGAATATTAAATTTAATTGTATTAGGCCTACTCTGCATGGCCTTCATATTACGGTAAATAAAAAAAATTAAAAAGTTAACAAGTTGATCTTTAGAGATTTTTAGTTTTCATATCTTATCTTTGAATATATGTGGTATTTTTGTTTTGTATCTTTCTAGGGAGTTTCTCCTCACATCAACTTTCTCACTAGACGGTGTGAGGCACTATTTTCTGTAGAGTTATTGCTATTAATTGAATTAAGAATATTAATTGTGGAAAGAAAAGTGCTGTAGGCTACAAAAATATCTGAACTGAACTGAAAATGTTCTCTCCTCACGTTTATGCATTTAATAGGGTATTTACAAATTACTTATAATTACCTTCCAGGTAAGCTTTTACATATATTTTTCTATGACAATAGCTATAAAAGTTATGAATTTTGCTAGCTAATAGCCTAGACTACATCCAACAATATGGAATATAAAAGTTATTTATTTTGTTAAGTAATACTTTTAACAACATAGCATAACAACAACAATGTTATTCATGCAATATAGAGTTTTATAAATGATGAAAGCTGCCTTTATAGTGAAGAAAGTCAAAAATGCGGAGTTTAACGACCGCCAAACTAGTAGGTGGCGCTGTTGCTTCCTCTTTGTCCATTTAACCCGGAAGTTGTCAGTGCAGCAGCGCGTTCATCACACGATTGTGTTGTTGCGGTAGTGCTAGTTGTGTTTGTTTGGTATTTACATTTTTCCTGCTCAAATAAATACAAAATAATGCCTTCGTAACAACGCGCATATTATATAAGTTAGCTTTGATACTATGATGTATTTGTAACGTTGATATTACGTCAATATTTACCCGTTCGCCGTGTTATAATCAACTCAAGTGCGGCAGAGAGGAATCAGGCACATTTAGTCGCGCACGGAGCCGATATGGGTTCATCAAAGAAACACAAGGAGAAGGACAGGGATCCAGAGGACCGGCACCGTGAGCACAAGAAACACCGTCACAAGGATCGAGACAAGGAGAAGGACCGCGAGCGTGAGAAGAGAAAGAGATCCCGCTCTAGAGAGAGGAGCAGCCGGGGAGCAGAGAAAGACAGGAGCGGTAAAGCGGAGAGGAGCAATGCAGAGACACGAGTCAAGAAAGAGAAGCTCGATCCTGCTTTCGAGGACAACAGCGGTCAGTAACCCTGTCCACAAACTGGAGAGTTCCTAGAAATTTGTTGATTTGCTGTTCTGCACAACTCTCATCAAAATATACATTAGAACTAATATCTCAAAACTATCCCAAATAATTCTGTGATGGAAACTAGAATTATTAGAGCAAATTACGTAAGTCTGCATGCCTACCTAGAGTCTTTGTATGTAGGCATCTGATCAGATTTTGAGAGACAGCATCTATGATTCGTCAGAGTTGCTGTAGATTGTCCCACTTGAAATCATCTCTATGGCTTTGATGGAAGTCTTTTAGTTGGATGGTGCTCATGTTTGTCAACATGCTGTTTCACAGAGCCGGGTCCCAAATCTGCCAGTGGGGATGCTTCACTTAGCATTGAAGAGACCAAGTATGTTTTGCAGCTTCCTGCTATTTGTAATGGAAGGGGAAATTGTAATACATTTACACACATGTATATTTTGCTAAATGTTATTGCTGTTGTTTTGCAGTAAACTGAGGGCCAAACTAGGTTTGAAACCCCTTGATCTTAATGAAAACAAGAAAGGTAAGAATTTGACGATTATTTAAGACGTGCTATTTTATACACTATCATTGAAAAGTTTGAGTTCAGTAAAAAAAATATAATTTTACCAAGTGTCTGTTAAATTGTACAGTTTATATCATTTGCTAACCACTGTCAGTCCTGAAAAAAATACTACAGTTTACACAGAAATAAAACTAAATGATTATTTCAAACTGTAAGATTTAACTGTTTTTACTATATTTTGATCAAATAAATGCAGCCTTGAGACTTCTTTCAAAAACAAAAAATATACCGACCTCAAACGTTTGAATGTTAGTGCACATGTTCAATTGCTTTGAATGCGACATCTTATTTGCTGCTTTTTATATTTGTTCTTTCTGAATCTGTGATTGTTTGACGTTTTCTCAGAGGCTGGAACTAAGGAGGCGCCCCTCCTGGCTGAGGTCATCAATCCTGTCCAGATCAAACAACAGACTGAGATGAGAGAGAAACTGGCTGCTCTCAAAGCCAAGCGTCTGCTCAATCAGAAACTGGGGTAGGAAATGTTTACCACCTGCAAAACATAACACGACTTCTACTATTACACTTCCGTGTTATTCAAACCGAATCTAATTTGCTTTTTCAGGAAGGTGAAGGCACTTGGAGATGAGGAACCATGGCTGGACGACACAGCTGCCTGGGTGGAGAGGAGTCGCAAACTAGCTAAGGAGAAGGAGATGGCGGAGAAGAGGGTGAGGATAGAGAGGAGAGACAACTCATTGACTGCCTTTGTTTTGCTTGGCCTTTATCAGACTTATTATTTTGTTTTCTGTGCAATTCCTAATTCAACAGGCAAAGCTCCTAGAGGAAATGGATGAAGAGTTTGGCGTGAGCGATCTGGTTGAGCAGGAGTTTGCACAGGATAAGAGGGTGCGTGACCTTACTGATGCTTTTTTGTTCCCCTCTTACCCAATCACAACATTCAAAGAAATCTAAAATGTTTTTGGTACTTCTGCTGTAATGCCACATTTTTTTAATTTTCACTAGGAGTGCAATATTAAAATGAATAATTATATTACAGTATACAGTGTTGGAAAGGTTACTCTAGTTAAAATTTGATGCGTAGTCTAACTATTTCAATTACTGTATTAAAGTAACTGATTACATCCTTTTTTTCAACTGTTAATCATTTTGAAACATTCACACTTGGCAGGGTTAATTTTACAGTAGTACTCAACACTTGATTACTGTCAGCCTCATTTATCACTTGAATCAAGGTTATAATAATTTAATATTAAAGCACAGCTGCCACAAAATCAGACTTTTGCACCTTTTTACTTGAGATTGTTCTGAGGTTAAATACAGGTTTACCTTAACAAGACATATAGCTGTGATAATTTTTACCAGCATTTTACAATGCCTCGGGAAAAACTATTCATCTTAAAATAAAACAAAACATAGACGCAAACCCAAATAGGAAATAAAAATGTTAGTAAGTTATTAAACAACATGTGTCTTACTTAGTGTTCAGTTTGGGATATAATCTGTACATGTGCAAAAAATATTCTTTTATTAATTTTGTGACTTTTCTATGAAATTGCACTTTTAAAATGAGACTTTTGAGAGTTTTCCAAGACTGCTAGAAACCTGGTATTTAAAGAAATTACAGTTATTGAGGGGTGTATTGAAATAAGAAATATCACATTTTTTAGCTGCTCCGAGTCTTTAATACTTTATTTAGTCTTATTTTAAGTCATCTTTAGGCCTCCTTTGAAGTTTACGGAGACCTTCTATTTGGCCTCTCCCACTGCCTTAATCGGCAAAAAAACTGATTAAAAAATGGCAAGAGAAAAATAGCTTTGATCATGTAACAGTTGTTGGTAGAAAGGTTTATCTCATTTATATTTATGTATTTTCTATTAATGTATTATCATAGTACTGCATATCCGCTTCCATGTTTTGATTGAACCTGTTTTTACTAAACAGGATTCATATAGCTCACGTGATCTCAAAGGGCTGAAGGTGCAACACAAGGTGGACTCTTTCAGAGAGGGGGAAACGGTTATCTTGACTCTAGAAGACAAAGGTGAGCGAACATGATGATTCTGAGTACGGATGAATGCACCGCTGCTTTAGATGAAACCACCTACACACTCTTATGGGCACACTCAAAGTTTCTCTGCGTGGGTGATTTTCTCAGGCGTTCTGGAGGAGAAGGAGGATGTGCTGGTGAACGTGGGCATGGTGGACAAAGAGAAAGCCGAGAAAAATGTGGAGCTAAAGAAGAAGAAGCCAGATTATAAACCTTACGAAGAAGAGGAGAGTGTGGATGACATGGTCGTTGTAAGATTGCGTCTGAAATCTCAAATTCTCCAAATGCATTTAAAGCTCGGATGGCCAATAATACCACTGATGCTTGTTATTAGCCGCTTAAAAAGCTCGCTGTGTGATTTCCTCTTACTAGCATAACATTCTTTGAATTCTTTCCAGCTCAAGTCAAAGTCTGTGCTGTCAAAGTACGATGAAGAGATCGAGGGGGAGAAGAAGAAGAGTTTCAGGTTGAGTTCTGGGGGTTTTGTGGGAGGTGAGAGAGAGCGGGAGCTGCAGGCCATCAGAGAGAACCTGCGTAATCAGGCCCAGTCACTGGACATGCCTGCTCTCACCATCGCGAGTGAATACTACACGTCACAGGAAATGGTGAGATCAGTGCGTTTAAGTGTATTGGGTTTTGAATTCATTTCATTTTCGATTGACGTTTATTTATATATTTATTTATTGACATACCTGACACTAGGTGGGCTTTAAGAAGACCAAACGCAAAGTCAAGAAAATCAGGAAGAAAGAGAAAGTATTCACGGCTGATGAACTCTCGGTGGGCGAAATTCGAAGCTCAGATTTCGGCTCCAGGTAAAGCCCTCACTCGTTTGCTGTTGAATACTCCAGCAACGCTAGTTACTTTAACCCAAAAATACTTCTGGCACTCAGATCTCGAGGGCGAGGTAGAAAGCAAGCAGATGAGGAGGAGGGTTTGGAGCTTGGAGGTGTTGCTATGGAAACCAGCAGCAAGGCCAGCGATGTCCTCCAGCAGTCTGATGACATAAGAACGGCCGACATGGACATTAGTGACGATGGTAAGAGGTCTTAACTTAAAACAAGAAAAAGTTCTCTGTTTTGTTTTGTTTTTTCTTTAGGCATCTGTTCTTTGCCTTTGAAATTCAAATGAATTGCATCACTATTCTCTGCACTCACACGCTTTCTCATTGTCTGTCTTAGAGGACTTCACCCCTCCAGAGCCTGCTGTATTAGAAGAGGATGAAGCAGAGCAGGAGCTCCAGAAACAGCTCGAGAAACAGAGGAAACTCAGACAAAAACAGATGCTCAGAGATTCAGGAGAAAAGGTCAGCACTTTTCAGTCCTGAAGTGCTTTTCAAAGGTGAATTTTTAGCATCATTACCAGTCACACTATCCTTCAGAAATCATTCTGCTATTCAGATTTGCATTTATTGAATGTTTTCAGGTTTCTGTGATGAATAGAACAGTATTTATCTGAAAAAAAAATCTTGTTATGGACTATATTCCATTCAGCTTAAACACTCCCAAGAAACTCCAGGACACAGGTGATACGTTTCCATAAAGTT
>JAUMHR010000031.1:4302211-4342164 GCA_032361145.1 Enteromius fasciolatus
TCGAGATGCCGTTCAGAGCATGGAAATAGACAATTTCCTGTTGACAGAAAGTTTATTTTAGAGTGCTGGGAAATGAAGTGCCTAAATGATAAACAATAAACATTCATTTCAACGACACTGGCTAAGAGTCCAGTCCACTTATGCCAGAAATCATCTATATCGATGCTTTCGTTTTTTTTTTAATATTAAACATATATTTGTATGTTTTTTTTTTTTACACACACCAACAAAACGTCTCCTCCTTAAATTTGCATTTTACTAAACTACTATTTTATTTGCAATCCCTACAACGCAAGACCTTTTCACCTCCTGTTTCTATTGGTTGTCACGCCAGTCAGTTAAGTTTTCCGTCGTCTGATTGGCCGAGAGGCGGGTCATTCAATTGAATGAGTAGCGGAAGTAGATTCGGTCGCTTGTGCTCGTTTTGACAGGACTGGACGGACAATTCAGGTATAAGTTGTAATACATGTTGTTAATAATTTCACAGATATTGTTTAAAGAGAAACCACACATTCGCTATTTCACGTGATAAGATAATTGTACAGTGAATTATCGCACATATGTTTGCATGGTACAGATTTACGGGATTTCATTGTCTGATTTCCTGCACTATCAAGTGTGCTAACAGTATTAGCTGATCACAGAAGTCCCAGAAGTGAAAGAGAAACTCTTTTTGTCAGTGCTGATTCGCCTTTTAGGCTTATAGCCAAACCTTTGACTGTGTATGTTTATTTTTTCAAATTTTAAAAGTATTTACTCAACCACTGGCTTTTATTAGCTTTGTGTATGTATGTGTGTGTGTGTAAGAGATGAATTCAGATGTGAAGCTGTGATGGAAGTCACTAGCCATGTCATTTTGTGCTTTTGCATTTTAAGATATTTAATCAGTGACTGATGTTTTTGTGAATTTTCAGTGGAGAGGGATCAAGCTGCCTAAAGAACGAAATGGTGGACTCTCAGTATTACCTCCCAAATGACATCGGGATCTCTGCTCTGGACTGCCGTGAGGCTTTTAGGCTACTGTCCCCGAAAGAGCAAATGTATGCACACTACCTCTCTCGGGCGTCCTGGTTCGGTGGCCTAGTCGTGCTGATCCAGACGTCTCCCGAGTCTGCCAACATCTACGTACTGCTGCAAAAAATGTTCCGCGCACAGGCGCCACAGCAGCTGGAGGCAGCAGCGACTGCAGCTGGACTGAGTGCAGAGGAGTATCAGGTGAAGGAGTCTGTTGCGAACACCAAAGTTAACATAAGTTCTGTGTTCACTGTCATAACAATGCTCTGTCTGTTTCCAGGCTTTCCTTGTATATGCTGCTGGGCTTTATGCAAACATGGGGAACTACAAGTCATTTGGGGACACCAAATTCATCCCCAATCTACCAAAGGTCATATACCCTTCTTAATATGTCCCATTTGTTCTCTATTAGAATTTAATGTAGTATCCCAAAGGTTGTAGTGTTTGATAATTCTGCCTTTTTTTAAATGCAGGAGAAGTTCAAGGCTCTGGTGTGGGAGAGTCTGGCCTTTAAACAGAGCCCTGGTGACATGGAGTCACTGTGGGGTTGCTGCTGTGAGCCCCTCTACTCCCTTAAAGACAAGCAGAAACAGCTCGGTTTGGGTGAGAAGGTAAAATCAATTAAACATTTTATGCAATCCGACATTTCGACAGGGCACTCTCGGGCTGATGTTTTTCCTTATAATGCCTAATAATGTCTCCTAGGGGATCTCTGCATACTTCTCAGGGAACTGCTGCTTAGAAGACGCAGAGTTTGCTCAGAAATTTCTGGACTCCAAGGTATAGTGTGCATGAGTGAGATCAGCTGGTTTACTGGAGTTATACGAAAACTGTGTGGAATTAATGTAGTATATGACACAAATAGAATATTATCTCTCTGCTTCAACTGCTCTCATTAGAGGTTACCACAGCAGAATTCACGCATATTGAAAAATAATTGATCAGCTAGGGGTGTAACAATATATCTTGTCACAATATATTGCAGTGCAAAAATGAAAAGTGATATAATTTAGCATCAAATATGGTAATAGTGCATTGAATATAATAAACCTAGGAGGTCACACATTGAAATAAAAGCATCTACCATGTGCATAAAAATAAATATTATGGAACACAATCAATCAGTGATGGTTTATAATAAGATGAATTTCATTAACATTAGTGAATACATTAGATGTTGTAAAAAGCATTTTAAAAGTTATATCCATTTTAGCTAAAACATGAACTAACCATATTGTATATTGTATATTAACCATATTGTAACTTATTAATTTACATTGACATTTATGCATTTTAGTAGACGCTTTTATCCATAGTTACTTGCATTGCATTCAAGGAACACATTTTATAAGTTCTGGAAATTGAAGCCATTATCTTCTTGTATCTTTACTGACAACAGCTATATCAAGTGTACTAGTTTACCAGTAATAATCGTTCTTGTAGAACCTGAGTGCCTACAACACCCGTCTGTTCAAGACTGAAATAGATGGGAAGCGGTGCTATGAGGTGCGTTTGGCATCTGCAGAGAAGGGTGAGTATGCAGAGCAGTTCAGTCCAGTTTGATATAAGCAATAAAAAATTTTCTTTTCTTGACTATACTTTTCTCATTGCCTTTATTCCCTTCCCATCTGCAGACAACCATGCTGTTGAGGAAAAGAATGAAGTTTGTTGTGGCAAACATGAATTTGAGGATGCTGTGTTCTCTGTTAAGAAGGGTGATTATGCCTTTCTTATGGAAAAAGTGTGTCAGAACTTGGAAAAAGCCAAGGTATGACAATGTTCGACCTTAAAAAAAACCTCTGATTCATTGGTACTTTTGGATGTGAAATGAATAGGATGACCTTTAAAAGCATGAGTAATGTTTTCTTGTTTTGTTTTAGGATTATGCAGCCAATGAAAACCAGAAGAAGATGCTGGAGGAGTATATCTGCAGTTTCACCTCTGGCTCAGTGAAAGCCCATAAAGAAGGCTCCCGTTATTGGATCAAAGACAAAGGACCTATTGTGGAGAGGTGACTGACCTTCATTTAACAGAGCTGTTGACATAAGCCTAAACCTTTGTTATGCTTTGTGCTTATTCTGTTTTTTTCCTTCTTCTTTTTTTAATTTTTCAAGTTACATTGGTTTTATTGAGAGCTACAGAGATCCCTTTGGCTCAAGGGGTGAATTTGAAGGTAAGCTAAAATATTTTTGAGGTTAACAACATGATGCTCATTGTTTAATCCAGATTTCTTTAAAAAATGCATTATGCAGTACATACATGAGAATGGCATGAACACCTCATCCATAACCAATATATTTTTAATTTCTAATAAAAAAGAAGTATTTTATGGCACACATAAAATCAAAATTATAACAGTAATATAGTAAAAAGTTCGAAAGACCGTCTTAATTAGTTTGACATGACATTTATTTATTTACTTAAAATCCGTGCTTGCAGAACAAATAGTAAAAATATATATTTTTTTGTAATTGAATATATTCAGTCTCTGTCCATGTAAAAAAACAACTACTCGTTAAATTTTGGTATCAGTACAAAAAAACTGTTTCCATTAAAATATTAAAGGAACACTCCACTTTTTTTGGAAATAGGCTCATTTTCCAACAGCCCTAGAGTAATACAGATGTGTTTTACCGNNNAATGGATTCAAAAATGGTAAAACACATCTGTATTACTCTAGGGATGTTGGAAAATGAGCCTATTTCCAAAAAAAGTGTTCCTCTAAGCACCACAACTATTTTCTATTTGATAAAGAAATAAGAAAGAAACCGTAATGCCATCACAGGAATAAATAACATTTTAAAATAAATTAAAATAGAAAACAATTATAATGAATTGTAATACTTCACATCATTATGTATTTTAACAAATGCAACATTGGTGAACATTAGACCTTTTTCAGAAATCAAAACAAAACTGACCCCAAACGTTTAAACCGTAGTGTAAAACAGTAAGGACACACAAATTGCTTAAAACAACCCATTCATTTTTTTTAATACCCAGTCACAACTACAATACATTTCTCTCATCCAAACTTACCATCTTGTTTATCAGGTTTTGTTGCTGTGGTGAACAAGGCCATGAGCGCTCGCTTTGCTCAATTGGTGAGCTCGGCTGAAATCTTGCTACCAGAGTTGCCTTGGCCTCCAGCCTTTGAGAAGGACCGCTTCCTCAAGCCAGACTTCACCTCTTTGGATGTACTCACCTTTGCCGGCAGTGGCATCCCTGCAGGAATCAACATTCCGAACTGTAAGCCTTCTCATCCAACATTTTTTTTCTTATGCAGGAAGTTTAGATTTTTTTTTTTTACCATTTATCTCTCTGTAGATGACGACATCAGACAGACAGAAGGTTTCAAGAACGTGTCTCTTGGGAATGTGCTGGCAGTTGCATATGCCACAAAGAAAGACAAACTCACCTTCCTTGAGGAGAGTGACAAAGTAAGACTGATGACTGCTGTAGCAGTCTAATGAATCAAGCATGGTGTAATGGAGGCTCAGAGTGGTAATATCTCTTCCTCTGTGGCTTGTTCTTGTAGGACCTGTACATCAAATGGAAGGGTCCTTCGTTTGAGGTGCAGGTGGGACTCCATGAGCTGCTGGGTCATGGCAGCGGGAAGCTCTTTGTTCAGGTGGTGAAGCACACTCGGTTTGCTGTATATATGTAATTGTGTGCTAAAAATTAGGGACATTTTTCTTGAAGATATTTAATTTTGTGTTCACCGAAGGTGTATTATATTCAATACTGACAGTGAAAACATTTATAGTGCAATTAGGGGTTCTAAATTTCAAAAGTTTCAAATTAGGGATGCAGCGATTAACCAGTTTCGCTATTAACCGCGATTTAACTCGTCACTGTTAATTAACAGCAAAGGTTCCACTAAACCGAGTTTTTCTGTTACACAGAACGGATTGTTGCAGCTTGCGCAAAACAAAACGAATCTTGCAGCAAAAAACTGCTGCTAAAAAATGAATGCATAAAGAATAACGGACGGCTAGATGTACTTTGACCGATTTTAATGCACAGCGTTAACCACCTGATGCGAAGCTACGAGCTCGTTAGCTCAGCATTGTGACCGCTTCAGATAAGAAAGAAATGAAAGTGTGGTAAGATCACATTTACTTATGAAGTATTCGGCCGATCGATCGAATTTTGTTTGTTATTTTGTGCTGTATTAATGGTTACTGTGTTATTTCAGTTTTAAAAGCCAGTGATAAATGACACTTTCATATCTAAAGAGTGTTTTTGTGATTTCATATGTTAGTAATAATCGTCATAATCATGATTATTTTTCAGGCTATAATCATACCAACAAAATCTGCAATCGTTGCATCCCTTTTTCAAATGGCTTTCTATAGGCCAGATTTACTAAACTGAGCTAATTAGCATAAGAGTGCAATTACATAAAAGTCAGATGGGGAGGGGTAAATCTGTATTGAATAAAATACTTTTTAGTACTGTCAATAGAGCACATTTGTATTAAGCCCAGAACATTTCATGAACACAAATGTATAACAATTTCTTTTTATATTGTTTGTATTGAAACAGGATGATGAGGGAAAATACAATTTCGACCAAACTGTTGTTCGTAATCCAGAAACGGGAGAACTGGTGAGTGTTTTTGTTTTTTCTTCTCACTTTCTTTAGCGGATTCCACTGTGCTTTGTATTTTTAGAAACTATGCATCATGAGTCAAAGTCACTAAATGGACATTTTGGATTTTAGGTCTCAAGCTGCTACAAGGGTAGCGAGACATGGGACAGCAAGTTCTCCACCATTGCCTCGTCCTACGAGGAGTGTCGAGCCGAGTGTGTCGGTCTCTACCTGTGTCTCAACAAACAGGTGCTCAGGTGAGTCACTGAACGTTAAGTCACAGCTAGAATTGTTGATTATATGGATGCTGAGCAATTTGTGCACGTGGCAGTATTTTCGGGCATGAAGGGGAGGATGCAGAGGAGGTTGTGTACGTGAACTGGCTGAACATGGTGCGTGCTGGACTGCTGGGGCTGGAGTTCTACACTCCAGAGAGCAAGAGCTGGAGACAGGTGAGATGTGGGAATGTTTAGAAATCATAAGTTCTCTTGATTGTTTTCCAATCGTTATCCTGGCTGTCGTAGGCACACATGCAGGCCCGGTTTGTGATTTTGCGGGTTCTGCTGGAGGCTGGAGAGGGGCTGGTTGATCTGAAGGAGCGTACGGGGAGAGATGGACGACCAGATGCTGTCATAACACTCGACCGCAGCAAGATATACACAGTGGGCAAGAGTGCCATCCAGAGGTTCCTCTGTAAACTGCAGGTACAAATGGAACTAGCGTTTTTGCTAACTGAATACTGCACCACATACACTAATCATGTTATATATAATAGTACAATAATTGGACTTTATATCTGTGCTATTGTAGTATAACTAATATATTATTACAGTTTTTATTAGCATTTAATGATTTTAAATAAGTTAAAACAAATAAATAAAAATGTGAAATGTTGCCTTGGCAAATAGCTGAAATAAATAAATAATAAATAAATAAAGTGCTACTTTATTTCTCATAATTCTGTATTGTGAGATATATTTTAATATTAGTGGTGTGCCAAACAATGAATCATGATTAATCACACCCAAATATTTGTTTTGTTTAAATGATGTATGTGTGTGTACTGTATATATAAATACACACACATACAGTATATATTTTGCAAATATTTAAATGCATTTACATTTATGTTCATATAATTTATATATATTTAAATATAAACATAGCATATTTTTCATATATTCTTTGATTAGCGGTAAATCTCAATCAGCTGTTTTTAAAATGCGCGGCTGTTGATACACAGAGCCGTAGATCCCTGACAAACTACACAATTTTGCGTTCAGAATCGGAAATCAATCGCTTCTGATTTTGAAGAAGATATTGCGCAGCTCGTCGGCTTTAAGAAAAGAGCTAGAGCAGTGAAAATGTCCATTTCCACCGTCAGGGAAATAATTACGAATTTCCAATCAACATAAAATGTCACAAAGCTGCCTGGAAGAGGACGTGTGTCTCTATCATCCTAATACACAGCGAGGAGTAGAGTTTGAGTGGCTAAAGACCACAGCTGGATAATTGCAGGAAGTCTCTCGGTCAAACAGCTCCTACATCAGCACATGTTGTTCAGGAGGGTTTACAAAAAAATTCTCCTCACTCATCCAAAAATCTCCAGCATGTTCAGTTGTCAGACAGGACTGGGACTACAAATGGCTTCTATCAGATTAAACTAAAAAATGAGCTTTTTAGCAGCAAACACTCAAGATGTGTTTGGTGAACACAGGGATAAAAAATAACGTGTACAATGAATTATACTGCTGTATGTTTGATGTTGTGGGTCTATATTTCTGCGGGAGGTCCTGGACATCTTGTTTAGACACATGGCATCATGGATTCTATTAAATACCAGCAGATAACAATCTAAAACTGACTGACTCTGTAAGAAATCTTATAATGGGCCATGGTTGGGTCTTCCACCGGGACAGTAATCCCAACAAAAACATCAAAATAAACACAAGAATTAGTCACTGAGCACAAAATGAAGCTCTTGCCATGGCTGTCCCAGTCTTGACCTAACCCCTGCAGAAAATGAGTGAGATGAACTAAAGAGGAGAAGCACCACATGAAGCTGGCATTCTGAAGGATCTGGAGTGATTCTGGATGAAGGAGTGGCCTCTTTTCTCTTATCAGGTGTTCTCCAAACTCTTCAGGCGTTACAGGAGAGAGCTGATATCCTAGGAAAAGGACGTGCCAATAATTGTGGCTAACATGTATTGGAGAAAAACATTTATTTAATCATGAGTTTTTTCCGTATTTTCAATTGTTTTACTTCAATGATGGGTTATAATATATATATATATATATATTTTATTAAAGATCAAAAGGACAAACAATGCAGATTTATTTTCACAGTCACCTACTTTTTTATTTTTTAACTGCAAGGGAACAGAAAGGAGCTTTAATATTTCTGCAGACAGCCATGGTTTTGTTTAGTAAAACATGGCATTCTGATTATCTCTTTCTAAAGGTGCACAAATCCACAGCTGATGTGGAGGGAGGAAGGGCTTTGTATGAAGGCTACTCTGCCGTGACCGCTGACGCCACCCACAATTTCCTGCGCCTCAGAGAGACTATTCTGCTCCGCAAGGAAGCTCGCAAGATGTTTGTCCAAGCTAACACCTTCATCAAAGGTGGGTGTTCATCCTCCTTCCTAATAACACAGCGACACGTATACACAAGTTCACGAAGCACTGCTGTTTGTGTTGTAGGTGACACTGTGGAGCTGGTTGAGTATGAAGGCAGCGCTGCAGGACTCATCCAGTCCTTCGTCGAGCGCTTCTCAGATGATGCTGAGAAAATAGAGGCCCAGCTGCTGGAAATGACCTGCATGGACTCGTCCTGCTGGTGCTGAGAGGACACGGTGCTGTGAGAAACATCCTCTCAGACAAGTGTTAGTCCACACTGAGCCACAGCAACTTCCAGAAATGAACAAAAGGCTGCAGAGTGAACAAGGAAGGGACTGGTAATGATTATAAAACCTTTCACACATAGGAGGAAGAACGAACCACACACAGTATTTTACCTTTCCCACTGACCTCCTTTCTATTTTATCTATTCACTTCGAAACAAAGGCAACTCTGATTAGAGTTTTAATTAGAAATTTCTGTTCCTGCTTGAAATCAGCCCACACTTCCCACACAGGCATGTGGAAGCACTGACAAGAGTGAACTTGCTGTGTGAGGGTGGGACTTATGTAATCGCAACACGTAACAGACTTTCTCAACTTACTTTAAAATGGAAACACACACACGGTGCCGTTTTTTTGGATCATATCTAGCCTAGAGTTCATCTGCTGATTAAGTGTTATATAGAAGAAATCTTATTATTTGTTTTCAAGAATAATTCTTCACTGGTTTCAAGGTTTCTCAAAATATGTTGTGAGTGTTCAGTGTGGATGGCAAAAACAAACAGCCCTTACCAAATAAAACTAATTATTTCTGAAGGTGTTTTATTGTATTTTACTTTCAAAATACCAAAACATGTGCAATGCCTTTCATATAAATATTATCATGACACAAGATGAACAATAAGACATAATATCTCAATACTGACCATCTCATAAATGAGATATTTCCATAATTGGTTAATTACTCATACATTTTACAATTTAAAATACTAAAATGAAAAAAAACAAAAACGTATGAGAACTGAGAGTTGGAGTAATGAAACCAGTCATTAATAACCAACCAATAAGGATATTTCACATCATATAAAACAAGCAAATGCTTAATAATTTAGCCCAATAAAATATTACACAACACCAGCTACACACAATCAATAATTACCAGCAACTGACACCTAACAGGCTTATTTAGCTTCTTGCAAAATCCAAAAGGGGGGCTTGCAGCAATGCCATAGAAAGATTTTTGGTTACCCAAAGAAAAAGGACTTTTTTCTTAATGGGTGAAGAACATATTGTGCAATGGAAAGGTTCCATGGAAGCCAAAAACCTAATCTAATCTTACAGTCAACATTAAATAGATTCAGTGTGGAACACCTCATATGTTTACTGAGCTCCATTACGAGGATGATATTATTATTTTACCAGCCTTTTTTTGACAAATCATGCATGCTGTAAATGTGTGACATCTGACAAAGTCCCATATTATGAAGCCGTGTCTGTTAGATCGACGGCGCTCCCTCTGTTCAGCTTCTGGGACCTTTCATCCTGACTGGACGCCTGGTAAATAAGAGGAACCCCACTCATGCCCATGCTCTGCAGGTCTTGAATCTGGGCGTCAGGCGGGAGAGGCGTTAACACTCCGTCTCTCCTCAAGTACAGGCTGTAATCCTCCGGCCGGTCCACTCCAAACTTCACAGCACAGAGCTGAGCCATAGCCTCACCGTTGAGCGCAGTCTTCCACATGAGAGTTTTTACCAAGCTGCTGTCGCCATCTTGAAACAGCACCTTTATAAACCTCTGTAGCACAGAAACAACTTGTTTTTTTTTTGCACTATATTTTTGTGTAATTCAGATTTAGAGTAGATGTGATTTGTTCAACCAATGTATCTGACCTGGTGCAGTTTGCTGTCTTTCTGAGTTGTGGTTTCGTTGCTCCGACGCCGGCTCCATTCTTTCAGAGACTCTCTGGCCTGGTTTGTAAGACCGTTTGGTGGCACATCCTCTGGCTGACTCTGAATCAGACTCAGACTGGCGTAGACACTAGTCAGATAGTAACCCCCTTCAAGAGAATTAATAATAAATAATTATTACAGGCTTTACAGTTTGGGGTAGGAGGATAACACTCGCACTCAAATATTTAAACATATTTAAGGTAGGTATGTATTCATGTATTGTTTAGCTGTGTGACACAAAAGTATTTATGTGGAGCTGTTTGTGGCCGTACCTTCTCCTGTAAGCCAAGAGCTTTCCAAAAGCTCCATCATATACTCCACCTCCAGAGAGATCTCTGGCATATTGCACAGCACCATCACATATGAGAGAGCAGGGAGGAAGTCATCTGCACCGAATTCCTGCCCTGTTTTTAAGAATATCAAGTTAGATGATGGTTGAGGTAATCTAAATGTAAAAATATGTGAAATGAGAATGCACAATTAAGCTAATTATCAATATGGTACCAGTATGTGTGTATATATCTCATTTAAAAGTTAAGCCCGGGTAAGATTTTTTTAATTAATCATTTTATTCAGCAAGTACACATTAAATTTTGATCAAAAGGGAAATTAAATACATTCACTGATTATATATATATTTAAACAGTAAATATTACACAATATTTGACTGTATTTTTGACAGGTAAGCATATACAATTCTCAAGTTTTAAAAAAATCTTATTGACCGCAAAATTATGAATTTTAGCATGTACGAAAATAAATCTACACACAAAAAAAACAATCTAAAACTAGAACTCCTTACCTGATTTATTTTTCATGGCTTTGTAAATGAGTTTGCAGATCTGCAAGACCAGCAGCACTTTGTCAATGGGTGAGTACGCCCGCTGCATTAGAGTTAGCTTGTGTTTAATTTTCTCGATGCCCTGGGCGTCAGGAACGCCCACCTGAACCCCAAAGAGCTTCTGCGGTGAGGCTCCTTTTGCTCTTTGCAAGCTGTCCATCATTCTCTGGAAGGAACCATCTTGTTTGTGCAGGGTCCGAAGAGCCGCATCGATCTGAGGCTTCAGAGGCTTCAGCACACAGCGGAACATGGCCTTCTCCAGTGCTTGGTCTGCACACAGGAAAACAGGGTGCTATTTCAACATTTAATCTGGTGAAACGATACACAACGTTATTAAACAAAATCAAGCAGACTAAAATACCTTTCTCATTCTCCGTCAGAAGAGTTTCTATAGGAGGTTCCAGCTCTCCACATTCCAGAAGGAAAGCTTTGGCCTGACTGATGAAGAGACGCAAGTCCTGCAGCAGCTGTACAGCAGAGGTCAAGCAATGGGGCTTCAGCGCCTCTCTCTGCTGCCTCAGGAAGTCCTGAACCAGAGCGCCAAACGCCATGCGTCGGTCCCGAGACAGGTCCTCCACCATCCGTGCCACTCGCTTCTCTGGGGCGAAAAAGGATATGAAGGCGGCGCTCATTTTGCGTAGAGCAGACATGGACTTCCTGGGAGGTGGCATGACGGGGTTGCTAGTGCCTCGTACGAGGGGAGGACGTTCGGGACTCTCCTCCGGCTCGTCGAGGCTGCTGAGGGAACTGCTGCTGTCCAGCTCACTGAGAGACGGAGCATGTCGCTGTTCCAGCACAAGTCCTTCGTCGTCTTTATCCTCATCTTCTTCCTGTCCTTTCTGCTCTAGAATTTTTGTCTGGGCCTAAAAACACAGAGATAGGTATTAAAAACGCAGAAATTTAACTAAAATGTCCCATAAAATAGGTTCTGTACCTTCTGAAGAGCTTTAGGCATCTGATAGTCATCTTCTTCAGAAGTGGGAGAAAGAGTGGAGGTGACCTTGGCTTTCTTCTGAGATGATATACAAGGTTGCATGTAGTCCGTGGCTTCCTCCACAGTGTTGTTGATAGCTTCTTCACTGACCTCGACTGCAACAGGTGGGGTCATCTGCTTTGCATCTTTAAGTCTGGCTTTGCATTTGGCTTTAGCCGTTAATGGTGGTGGAGGTGGTGGGAGGACAGGGGGCGACAAGGAGCTGGAATTTTCAGTGGAGACGCGAACCTTGACGCTGGTTTTGAAATGATGACGCCTGCGCATGGCGTTGCGACCTGGGTAGTCTTGTAGGAAAAGAGGGTTGACAAAACATAAGCCTTTGCCTCCCCCGTAGTCCAGCTCGCAGGGACTCCGTGTTTGGATTGGACAAAGCTCCTGGAACGGGGTGGGGTTTGGGTTTGGGTTGGTGGGGTTTGGATTGATGGGCGATAAGCAGTCTTGTGGGCTTAAACTTGGAGGTAAGAGTTTGTCAGTGGCAGGAGGAGGCTCACTGCGAGGACCCCGGATGTTTAAATGGGAACTCCAGAACTCTGTTGAATACATAAAAGCATTGAAATCAGGATAAACAAATATTAGCTGACATTCACAAATAATTTTTTTAAATAATTCTAATTCTAATATTCTGAGTGTAATTCATTTCGTAATTATTACATCAGTTATTGGAATTATATTTCCCAACTGGATACTACACTTCCTCAATTTTTAAGTACATATTAAATGTAAAAAACACACACAGATATAACACTGTAATTTTTGGCAAATGTAATTAATTTTGACAAAATGTAAAATATGTAAATTGCATACCTTTATTATGTGTGTATTTATACATACTGTGTCTATATATATATATATATATATATATATAATTAACTGCTTTCTATTTCTAATAAATTGTAAATTTATTCCTGTGATCGCAAAGCTGTATTTTCAGCATAATTACTCCAGTTTTCAGTGTCACATGACCTTTCAGAAATCATTTTAATATGCTGATTTGCTGCTCAGCAAACATTTCTAATCATCATTGTTGAAAAGAACCATTTCACAAATAACCATATTACATTTTTTTTATTCTTTCATAACATTATAAATGACTTGTAACACTTTAATACGTATATGGACTAATTCTCACAATTAACTAGTGGCTTATTAACATTCCTATTATTAATATTGGCTGTTGATTGATATTACAAAGCATTTATTCTACGTGAACATATTCTACATCTCTAACTCTACCCAACACCAAAACATAACAGCTACCTTATTAACTACTAACAAGCAGCAAATGAGTAGTTTATGGAGGCAAAATTCATAGTTGAGTTTGCCAACAGCAAGAAATGGATCTTAAAATAAAGTGTGATCAAATGTCTTAACTGTTTATTGTGTCCTTGCTAAATAACTTATTAATTCCTTTCACATAAAAAGCATGCTGGCCCCAAACCACACTGGCCACACAATACAAAGAGAAGCAATGATCTACCATGCCTTACAGAAAGGCTTCTGTTAAAACCTGCAATTCATTTCAACAGACTGAATCTTGTACCTACCCACACCCATATGAGAGATCGACTCCAACTGTTTGTGTGAAGAAGCCTTGGCAATTGCTTCAGGCAGCTCCAGAGTGAAAGGAAGAACATCCCTACAGATATATGCAAATCATGAATGTCATAATTGCGGAGTGCATGCTGTTGTTGTATATAAAACACATTAAATATTAATCCATACCGACTAACACAGTAGAAGGCGATGAGTCTGCACAGGTCTGGGAAACTAATAGCAGAGCTTTCCAAAGAAAAGGCTGTTGATAAAAGGTAAATAGTTCGGTTAGATAACTTAGTCAACAAAAATAAAAATCTGAATCATGTGACTGACTTTGTATTTTAAATGAAGTTTGAATATTCCTTAAGACGTATTGCTTGTTTACGCTTTGCTTAATATATTTCTGTATACTCTAAAACTGGTACCTTTCCAACTCACCTGAGTCTTCTTCACGGATGACGACCTGTTTGATGAAGGACGGTATGCTGTCATCTGCCAGCCGGACACACAACATTTTTTTCTGTGATGTACTGGACTTACGCACTAGGAAGGTCTGCAAGGAAACAAAAGTTCCCAAAAATGCTGTTAAAGTTTGCTGTAACTGTCTGTTTTTAAAACAGATGGTGGTACGGATGTGCTGCTCACCCCGGGGGGCTCTCGCCGCAGGATGTGAAGAGCTGTAGCCGAGTTAATGGAGAGCTGGAGCCACACGGGGTGCGTCAACAAGAGCCGGTCCAGAACACTGATGCTCCTCAGGGAGCCTCTCTGTGGACATGTCCGTCTCTCCCCCACGGGCCGAGCGTCAGGATAGTCATAGACAGGGTCACCCTGCATCTTCAGAACGACAGCGAGATTTCAACTCCTTTGACAATGAATCTGAGACCTCTCTGTCTTACAGTAAATTATTCATTCACGCATCTCTGTTTTTCTCGAATATTTGGTGACTGTTTTCCTAGAATAGCTATTTTCAACACAATCATGTGCCTGCTTATTCCTTCCAACAGTTGCTCTTCAATGGCTGAGGGAAACTCCGTCGCTGACTCTTTCCCCTGGACATGTGAGAACCATGTGTCACAGTCTGACTAACAGCACCTCTCTTCTGTTTTTGTTCTGCATTCACACTGACCATGCAAAAAAACACTTGCATTGTTCTTAAAGACGACACAACAGAAGCTTCATTTATACCGGGCTTTATGGACAGAGAAGAGGAACTGAGATTACGTTTTCAAGAAGTACGCAATTAAGTTTTTTTTCTTCATGATGTATATCTGTCCTATTCTATTCAAATGAATCATAATGATTCGTAAAATAAGTGAAAGTGAATACATTATTTTAAAACTAAACTGATGCAAGTTATATAATGAACACTCTAGTCTCTAAAGGTAACACTAAAGTAACTTGTTCACTAGTTGAGTGAGGTTGGGTAGCAGGTTGACTCTGTGTGGGCCAGTATGGAATACTTTTTGGCAAGAGCCAAAGGCTGCTATGGCAACAGAGGCTTATATATTCCACTGAGCATTCCTACCCACGGACACACACGCCTCCACGGTTAAAATTTAGGAAATGCCAGATACTTTTCCCAAAACTTTGTGCTCCTAATTAGATTCAACTAAGAATTATGCTTGCAGAAAAAAAGATGTTACTTGGAGTAATGACAAACACAAAATACTTCCGTCTTAAATATATGAGTGTACTCTATTTATTAATTTTTTTAAATCAACTTTTTGACAATGTTTTATAAGCATGTTTTTTAAAGGTTATTTTATTTTGTTATATTTTTATTTTTTTAATTATTATTTTACCTGAACAAAATGTGCCTTTTCATAAAAAAATCTAAATGTAGGATATTTCAAATAAATATATTTTGTCACAAAACATCAAAATGGATTTCTGAATTGGTGCACTGCTTTTGATTTGGTTCACAAAGGTATTTCAAATATTAATATTTAAAATAAAGTGTTTAATAATTGCTACACTACGACTGTGACAGAGATTAAGATTTGATTATAACTTTTTTATTATTTCAGCACTTGAACATTCTTATTTTCTTTCAATTTTATTTTGTTTTATATTGCGCATTTAAAAAACAAAGCACAGCTGACCAAATTGCTGAACAAAACATCTTTATATTCACCATTACAATGGTGAATATGAGGTAAATGGAAAACTACAGGGTATAAACTGCAGTCCTGTGCATCTGAGCTCTGAAATAACTGCTGCCTTATTTACTGGCATCTCGGCATGAGCAGAGCAAGTCCAGACTGGTGAGAAAGAAGCCTTTAAGTATGCACTGGAAAAGAGTTGCTATTATGTCTGTTTTCGTACTACAGGCTTTACAGAGGTTTTTTTTTTAATTGCTGCCTTTCAGTAACAATACTAAATTGCTATACCAAAATTGCATAGTTCTTTTATGTAAAAATGAGGCACAGTAATATAGAGACTTGAAAGCTAGAAAAAGGCATACACGTAATAATTCCATTCACTAATTCTAATAATTCAGCAATAATAACCATAATAATAATAATATAATTAGCGGTCAATAACATAGTAGTTTTTAATATTAGTAGGTCCAAATATAATAATAAATAATTATAATAATTAATATTACTAGTCAATAACATAGCAGGTCTAGAGAGAAAGTAAAATAAATATGAATCGTGACAATGTGAGTTCTCAAGGTCTCGTTATTTGTTTAGTAAGGCAGTATTTGTCAAACGTTATTATTAAACACAGTCTTAATTATAATTAAAAAAGTCCCAAAGTCTGCATCTTACTCACGCCTCGTGAGTGTCGCAAACTTCCTCAATAAGGTTAATATTTTACTGTAATATATATGCCACATGTCACTAAAACATAGTCATAACCAAACACATGACCATTTAAAAGCTGTAGAGAACAAGAGTCACGTACCTCTTTAGAAATCGCTGTTATTCAAAAAGAAGAAACTACGCCACTTTTGACTTTTCCCAAATGCTCAGATCCATAAAAATGCTCTGAATTACTTTTGGAAATGTGGAAAGTCCAGGATACATATAATTAGAGGTGAAGGTTGCTTGTTATTTCCCTTTCCACACGCTTGAAAATATGCCTAGAGGCGTCTGTATGAAACTGTGAATCACACCATCCATGTTTCGTCTTCCCACACGTGTGTTTTCCAGGAGATAGTTCTCATACGTGACAAGTTGTTTCATACCTGGTTATGCGCATGCGTTGTTGTGAGAACAAAATTTTGTAATTTTGTGTACAGGTGTATTTCACATTATTATAGCCTATTAAATGTCACGATATTATATTCACATATTATGTTTAAATCACTTTCCAGCTCAAACATGATTATTTTATTATTAAATAACTTTTTTATCCCTTGGTGTATTCCATTAAGTATTTAAAAAAAACCATTATTTAAAAACACCCATTTAACTGCGTATTTTCCTTATGAAGTAACGTTATAGGCCTACGTTATAACAATGACAGCGTCCGGATCCTTCCGTCTAGTATCTGTACTCACACGGACTAGACCAGAAGAACACCGCCAAACAGTCGGGAAACGGATATGAAGTTTCTACACCGCGTTAGGTAAGAGGGTAGACAAAACACGTTTGACTATTTGATACCTTATTGCTTCGAATCAGTTCATTAGCATTTGATCGTAATTTGTTTTACCCGTTCCCGCTAATGTTTAACAGTGAGTGAGTTCAGCGATCGTTTTTTGTGTTTCCTTGTTTATTGCTGCTAACAAGTTAGCGCTTGGCTAGTAAACTACGCGTGTGCTAATTATGCGATTTTAGATCTTAGACGCTTATATGAGCACAAATAGTACGTCGTATGGTGTTGACAGGTGTGGAAGTTTTTAGGACGATGCTCAAAGTCAGCTGGCTAACAATATGCGTGTAAACCATCGCCAGTTGTCATTAGCTAAACTCGGTGAGCTCAGCGCTTCTAGAAACGACGGCGCAGCGCAGATTATTAGCGCGTCACCGCAACTGGCGGGATAGCAATGGGTTTCTTAAATATCTATAACTATAATGGTTGGAGACTTTCTTTTTCTTTTTGCTTGTGTCTATCACCCCATTTACACAACGAGTGGCGCGACGAATTGTATTATGGGGCTAATCACACAACGCATTTTTGTGTTTAAGAATGCATTTAATTTTAGCGTCGCGTTTGTGTCATATTCGAGAGCGAAGTTTAAACACTCCTGTTTCTAACACTTGCTTAACGTTACATAAAAACAAAAGCAGCTACGTGGCTGTTCTGTGTGTTCTCTGAGACTTGTTTTGTTCGAACAGCACCATTATATTAAACGAACCCGTTTGTAAAAATGAGCGCGTAATTTGAATTGCTGTGTTTTAGTCTTCCTTATTTAGCTCTACCAATTCAACACATGTTTGATAAGCCCGCCTCGAATTTCAGACCGTTTGGTTTTAGAACGAATTAGGTCTTGCCGCCAAAAAGTAAGAAATAAGGCTTGTTCCCTATTTTTAGGTATTCTGGGGTGCAATGGACGACAGCAACGCAGTGAAGCTCTTTGTTGGGAATCTGGATTTGGAAACCACACAAGATGACCTAATAGCACTTTTTGCCCCTTTTGGAGAAGTGGTGCACATAACTGTATTGAGGCAGTTTGCCTTTGTCCATCTGCAGGGAGAAGGGGCTGCTGACCGTGCCATCCGTGATCTGAATGGTCGAGAGTACCGTGGCCGGAGCCTTGTAGTTGAGGAATCCAAAGGGAGGCCTGTCAATTCAACCAAAGTATTTGTGGGGAACCTGTGTGCTTCCTGTTCAGTTGAAGACCTGTATGATCTCTTCTCGGCTTACGGCAAAGTTCTTGATTGTGATAAAGTAAAGAGTAAGTATGTGTACGATGCTCCTGCTTCGTGTTAGTGCATAATACCTGCTTTTATATAACTTTATGATGTGTTCTCTTGCAGCAAAGCCCTCCTCATTAACAGGCTACGCCTTTGTGCACATGGAGCGCAAAGAGGATGCAGAACAAGCCATTGAGGGTCTTCACGGGACCTCATTTATGGGGCGTCCACTTGCAGTGGAGCTCTCAAAGGTACAGCCGACCACAAACAAGGTCCCGTGTGCCAGTTGTGGTGCACATGGCCACTTTGCAGGAGAATGCCCAATTAACAGGCCTTCAATGGAGCACCACCAGAGTCAGGCTGCCGTTTTGGCTGCAGCCGCCGCCGCTGCTGCCGGACTTCCCCTTCAGGTGCAGCAGAGTGTCCACAACTCTTTCTACAACACTGCGAGCACCGACCCAACGTTTGCAGCTCTGAAAGACTTGACCACTTCCAGAGTTGATGGCAAACCTGTCAGTGCTGCGGTCTACGGTGCCCTTGCGAGTCAAGTCTACAGTTCTGTCGCAGACCAGGTGATGAACACGATGACAAGCCCAGCTGCGGATGGCTACCCCACCGAAGGAGAAGCACCGCCGGGCGCTGCCACGGTTAACCCAGCCGCCGTTAACCCTGCGTATGCAGCAAATTCCTCGGTGTACAGTGCCAGTCCAGCTTATGGGACCATGGGAGGCACGGAAACCAACCCCCAAGCCTTCTTTGAAGCTGCTCGGGCCCGATTCTTTGAGCAGGGGCAACAAGTGCTGGCTGAACAGCAGGCAGTGACCAAATCTGACCGAGACCGAAGTCCGATACGACGTTCAGCCGCATTACTGCCTGATCCAGTTCCCCAGCCGTTCTCCCAGGCGCGTCCCAAACGACGGGCCCTTCTCCCAACACCTCCTGGTGGTCCAGAACTACCCGCAGTTAAAAATGGCGACCCAATTGCGAGGTAAACGCATCCTAAATATCTGGCAATGTAATCTCTGTGAAGATGGATCGCAACATTACAATTTATAGTTTAATATTGCATACTAAAAATGCCATAAAAATGTTAAAAAGAATAGTGCAAACTATTAAGTGTGTGTATGTATGTATATATATATATGCGCCCTAAAAACATGGATACAATTTAAATGTATAAACACAGAGAGAGATTTTTGCAAGTATATGTAAAATGTATATTTGTTTTGTCAAAGCTCTAAACACTCTTTCTCTATACCAGGTGCTATGCTGAGTACTACCAACAGTACCAGCAGTACCAACAGTACCAACAATACCAGCAATACCAGCAATATCAGCAGTACCAGTATAGCTATCCACCGCCGCCACCCCCTCCGATGCCCATGATGCCTCCAGGCCCAATGGATGTGCACCAGATGGCCGCCCCTGGCACAACTGCTTCACCTAGAGTGTATGAGCCAACTTCAACACACAAGGAGCCCCTCCTACGCCGCCCCGATTACCCTCAGCAACACACATCTGAGTCCCCATATCGATAGCCCCCACCACCTCACGAGTGTGTGCACGCATGCTTGGTTGTGAAAATGTGAGCGTGTGTCAGTTTTGGTCCTACATGACAAAAGAAACTGGAGGAAAGGGATAAATTGAATTATTACTGCTACATCAAACCCAGTTATTGTAGTTTCGCAGTTATCTTTCCTCCCTCATAATGTTAGGTATTTCATTATGTACAGAATGTAGACGTTTACAAGGCCATGAAAGTTTTGATTCTGAGCTACTCTCAGTTTAAGTGTTTTTTTCCCCCTTTTTTTTCCTGAAGTGCTCAGAATTACATCAGCTGTCACTTTTATAGATAAAATACTGTTTGACTTTGTCGGGTCAGACATTCTCTGAAGTCAAATGACTGTGCCTTGTGAAAATAAACCTTTTTTTGTGTACAGACTTTTGTAAAACCAAGTACTTCAGATCAGGTACAGTTTTTGTTAAATTCAAGGTTCGAGAAAGGAGCAAGCCTCGGTCAAATATCTTAATCCAAATTGTCAGTATGTTGTATTTGGCTTGGACTGATATTAAGTTTCACAGTGACTAGAAAGACAGCATAGTTTAGCTAGAATGTACAGAGGACCTGTGTGAAGTCTGTGTGTGTGAGAGAGTGAGAACACGATGTTAACTGATCCATTAGCTTACATATGAGCACCACGATCACATACACATCAGGCCTTTCAAAATTATTCCTATTTGAGTGAGGGAGGGTGGGCATTTGGGCATATTACAGTGAATCAGTACCAAACAAATCCACAAACCTGTACTTAGATGCTTTAACCACTGCCTGACTAGAGCTGATGGTTATACCAGCCCAGTTTGACAACATTAAAGCTGATATTATAATAAGAGAGGGCAAGGATAGATCCATTGCAAAAAGAATAGATTCATTGTTTGTCACTCGAGAAGCATATTCGTTCTAAATGTTCTCCATTCGGATACCTCTATTGACTCTGAATGAGTTCAAGATGTTGTTGTTGCTAAATAGCAAACAGAACTGGTTCTATAGCCTGCCAGTAGCGGTTATGCATGTTTTGCAGGATTTTAAGTGCAAACGACTGCCATCTCTGGCTTTGCATCCCTCTCTCTTACATGGACAAAATACTTGGGAGTATTGACTTACAAGTATGAATGGAAACCCCACAAATGACCTTAAAAAAAGAATGAGGGTTTTACGTTCATCTTCTGAAAGTAGCCCCATGCAATTATTATTCTGTTTCTCTGACCATTTATTTTGTTCACATTTACACTTATCATAGTCTCTTTATTCTTAGAGTCATGTGAATTGATTGATTTCAGGGGCTTTGGGGTGGAAACACTTAGATATTTAGGGACGGGGAGTGTGAAACCTGTTTAGGGTTGACATATAGTTAGTTAAGGCAATTGGTTCTAAGAGTGGGGGGAAAAAAATAGTCAAGTGCTTCATACAATTGTATTTTTTTTTTTTTTAAGGAAAAAATGTGTTGTCCCAGTTCATGAGCATTTTAGGCAATTCAATTAAACATTCATGTTATGACATTATAAACTGAAAGCGTGTGAATAATTCATCCAGGTTAAAATCCATGTATCTTGTGCTAGATGTTTCAATCTTTTATGAAGGGAATCTACCCAAAATTACATAGCATCTGCAATAGGTTTTTGTAGATGTTATGACGGTTGTGTAGCTTCCCTTCAGATAGCCTTCAGTGCATAATGATTGAAATTGGAAGATATGGTCAAGAAAATGGTTTGTTTAATCATGTTATGTATGTCCTCTTTTCCTAGAATGCCCCTCAGGCAGTCTTCAGTCTTTCATTCCAAAGAAATATGGTGGGGTACACACACAAATCTCACATGTAACCCATAATTTCACCACTTTACATTCGAATCCATCTCTTTACTTAAACCTCACAGGCAAACATCCACTGTAGTGATAATGTTCTCAATTTGATGTGTGATAGAATTCAGATGGAACGGTGGTGGCGGTGTAGCTTTTTACAGCACACCAGAGCCCCACACAAATAATTCTACACAGTAATTGATTTGATCTGTTTTGTATTATTATAAATAGTGCATGTTTCTTGTTATTATTACTGCTGTTCCAGCCACATTTTCCCTTTTCGCTAACTACAGCTATAATGGCTCCCGGGCCTCAGGACGCCAAGTTGAGCATGACGGGGGAAGAGAATTAGCGCCCCACAATGCCTTGGACGTGCTCCCCACTAAGGTAAAGCCATTTGCCCCCAACCACGCCTGCACCTCGATTATACACTTCCCCATGATTCTAGCACAGCTGTTTGGAGAAACATAGATTAGGCCCACATACTGACAATACAAGTCAACATAACGGGGATGGCACTTGTTTTCTAATATGTGGTTGGATCAGTGCCTGTTGAGTGGAAATGATTTAGTTTTTTCTTTTTTTTAATGGCCTGGAGCAGTAGAATCACCTCTTTCTGCTCCCCAAAAATGCTCATGGTTTGGTATCTGTACAAAAAAAAATTACTTACTGCATTGCTTATATATTGACTCTTTTGGCCCCATATTCTCATAATAAAAGGTTTTAGTGCCTTTGAGGTTTGTTTTCTCGCAGTATGCTTTCAAGATGAGCTGGAAATATATTTCCAAGTGTTTTTTTGTTTTTTACAATTTGAGGAAAGAATGGCTGACATTTGCCTTGGCTTGTTCTCTGGCATTTAGTCTGTTTGAAGCACTTCCAGTTGGCGAGATGAGGCGCTTCAACTATGCTTTGAGTACTTAAGAAGGGTGCAGAGATGACCAAAAGTAGGGCAATGGTCTTGTAGGTGAGTAACCAATGCGTCCAGCTCACATCCACCTCAACTTTGTCTACTGCCAGTTTCAGCCTCACAAGATCATAGATTCCACTGCAACACTTTGATTTTAGTTTTCACTCTAGGAAATCGGTTCATCTGTTTTCCTGCCAAATTTAGACTTTTGACTATTGTAGGGATGTTTTCCCCCTCCATTCTCTCAGGGTAGGGATTGAGAAGATTTTGTATGTTCACAAGGAAGTAACAAGATTTGTCAGAAAATAAATTGGTGAGTGTTTGGTAAAGGTAAGCCTGTTCAGTCACTCCAAATATGACTTAAATCATGCCTGTAATTAATTACAGTACCCTGCAATTTTTCAAAATGACAGTTTAATTCTAATATTCAACAAGGCTTTAACCTCAAATCTCATTCAAACTGTAGATCTGAACACTCTTTACAATTATGCGCGTTGATTTACTGACTCCCAAAATCTTCCAATGACCTAGAGCTTCATGAGAGGTGCTTTTTGAAAAGTTTGACAGTGGAGCATTACTTGTAGATAAACTATGATTGTAGATTATAAAGAACTGAAATACTCAATGATTCAGGGATGTTCGAGTATCGTTGATCTTTTTTTTCTAGGTCTGAATGGACAACTTTCAATGTGGTTTATGTACATGTCAAAGTCAAGAGGGATCTTAATCCTAACGTTTTTTTTTTGCAAACTGGCTTTAGTGCCATGATATTTGTATTTTCTTCTTGTGAAGTTCAATAAATAATGCTTAAATCATATTATGTGGTCGTGTTTTTTTTAATTGTTTATTTTCATGTTCAATTGATTTGTTTACTTTTTATAAAACGCAATGCATAATCAAAATCCTGTTCTGACTACCCCGGAACCTCTGTTTTTGCATGTGAGAGAAACCTTGTATGTCATGGACGAAAGTTGCTTAACTCTTTCTGCTCCTATGATTTCGATTATTCTGAGTGAACGTCTTGTGTTTACTTTTGATTTAAATTCAATACTAAGACTTAACGCTGGTCATTCTGAACCGTTCTTAAATCCCGCCCATAACCTTTTATGAAAAGAAGTTGTGACCAAATACTGCAGCGGTCAGTCACTCATATTGGGTCCCGTTACTTGTTGAGTTTGAGCACCAGCTGTTAGTTCATCGGCCGGTGGGAGCAGGGGTCTGTGTTCTCTTTCCAAACCCGCACGGGACTCTGACTGTACGGTACGGGGCGTGTATGTTGAATTAAAAAGTAAATAAAAAGGTTGTGTATGTTGAGGGGATACCAAGCACCCCACGGAAGACGGGAAAATGACAGCGATTGAAACGCAAGTGCAGTACAGTTCTTATATGATGACTACGACTGAGGAATACATGAACCAAGAGGAGGACTGGGATCGAGACCTCTTACTGGACCCGGCCTGGGAGAAGCAGCAGCGGAAGGTAACAACTCACGAGAGCTTTTTGTGCTCGCTACTTTTCTTTATAAAGGCTTACGTAAAGTGAATTAAAATAATATTCTACAACCAGAAAAAGATGTTATTGTAATTTTTAATGAGTGAGTAGGCCTGCCTTATGGTATGAGAAGCAGTATTGAGATTTGTAAGAATTTGTAATTTTCATTCGGCGTCAAACTACAAATGTTAAATCTGCACGTCATACACCGCTCAGCATCTTGGACCAATCAGCTGCGACCTCGTTGACTTGAGCAGCGTGTTTAATTTCAACAAACCCATTTGATTGGAATATTATAAACTTATTAATGGGTAATAATGTTATAAATGTTCTTAATAGCTAATTAACTGCAGTAACTTAGATGGCTCTGTGACAGCAGCTATAGCACATTAGACAGAACTATGCCGAAGTGACAGTAACAGCTGAGCAGATGAGGCAACGGTGCGTTACAGAGGACAGCCGATGTTCAGAATAGACGGAAGTGGTTAAGCACTGAGAGCCGCAAATAGAACCTCCAACTAAAAATATGGGACCCATCCTGTTCTCCATCCCATTAATCCAAGCAGTTTGTTCATCATCATCTGTTAATTCTAGTTAAATGACTGATGGTGCATGTGAGAGGTGTTTAATAATAAGCATTAATTATTCTTTCACTCAGTACTAGACTGAAACGCACAATATAGCTTTGAGTTTAGGTTTGGTTGGTCAGAAAGGACCACCCATGCAAAGGTGCATAACCTTCAAACAATGTTGGATAAATTAAATTATACACAATGTTTTAGTTAGTTTTCTTTTATGTAGGTCTTTGCAACCCTATTGTAGTTTTAATGCGGTTTAACCTTCATTTGAGAAAGTCGACTAGTTACTTTGTCATTCTAGATTAATTTGATGTGCTATAATAGTTCATCAGACATATTTCAAAGGCCTCCCAAAAACATGCGTTAATGCCTTTAATGATTCAAACAAAAATGAGAGAAAACAGTGTACCAGAGTTATTAGTGTAGGGTAAATTATGTGAACCATTGGTAGCCTAGTGGCTGCATTGTGGAAACTTAAGGGGATCTAAATAAAGCTTGAACACAATGTTTTTGCACCCAGGTGTGAAGCGTTTTGTCCATGCAGGGCTGTCATGCTTCACAATTGGCGATAATATCAGAGCCTTCCTTGCATTTAACTATGACTGAGCTTCATGATATTCCTTTAAGCATGCCTGCTTCAGAGAATTACTCTCCAGTCTTTGGTATCTCAGTCACATATAATTTATTAGTTCAAACCTGAGACTAGATACCTAAGTGGAAAGACTGCATCTCTGCAGTGTTGTATTACTTAAATATTTTTCTAGTGTGTTAATGTGTCAGATCCTGCAAGAGAAGCCAAGTGGACCATTGCGTTTTGTGAAGCAAGATATTCTGAGACATGCTGAATATTGTTTCATTCTGTATTTATTATAAATTTCTATGTTGTGTTGCACCCCCACACCTCTCATTGACCCCTTTGCTTTCCAAACTTGTACAGCCACCAGTTTACAATCAGGCCGGATTGAAGTTTCTAATAAAGTATTGGACATTTACCTGAATTTTACCATTATTATTGTTATTATTATTATTATTAATATATGTCTGCTTAGTGCTGAATAGTAGCCTTTGTCACATACTTTTCCATTTTCCTTTCATTTTCCTTTTTAACTACAAGTTTGATATTGGTTGAAATAAAAATACATTGAAAGTGGATATATAAAAGTATGTATATTTTACATGATTCAATTGGTGTATTTCATTCGTCTTTTTATAATGTCTGCAAATCATGCTAATTAGAAAGCCCAATGCTTAGCGCAGAACCTGAGGGTTTCGGATAGGTGTGCACATTCTTCAGGCACACGGTAGGGGTGTGGAAGGGGGTGGAGGTGGGAGATGGGGGGGTGAAGAAAGTCATGAGTACGATCGAATGGCAGTTGCTATTCCAGAAGAAGTGTCCTTCTAGGGGAGCTTCTATAAACTACCTAATGAAAGCATGGGGGCTGGGGGGTAGATTACTGTAGGAGACCAGGTCAGCCAGGTAAACTTATTTCAGGCTGGATTTGACTTCCATTGCCATATAAATAGGAATAATAACAGAACGAGACAATTATTATTGGTTTCTGTTAGTCAATACAGTTTAAAAATCGAAATCCAAAGAGAGTGCTTTTGCAGCGATGCCACTGAACAGTTATTGCTACATTAAAGAATCTTTAATTGAAATGAGTTTTGTTTCTTGGTTTAAAAAAATCTAAAGAACTTGTTGTATAATGGAAAAGTGAATTGAAATAGTTTATATTTCTTTGTATATGCACAATTATTAAGTGGTGCACTGGCAGCTAAACGACTGCATGTAAGTCAGATGCCTAAGTTACAGCTTTACCTAGGTTGCAGCTTTAAATATCAGGCCTTCAAATGTTAAATATCATGTTACCAGAATCCTATGTTCAGCCCTTTCACCTGAATGTGCTGCAACCCGCTCTACAACGTTCTCACAGTTAGCTTCTATCAGTAATGATGTGACTTCCTGGCCTATACACATAAGAAAACATCTATGTATCTTGTTAGTGTCAGTTGCAGTAGTGATATTATTTTACAGGCAGGTAGTGTTCCCATAAGTAACCTTTTACTTGATACAAAATAAACATTAACTGTGTAACTCTATTTATATCAGCTAATTGCTTAGTAAAGGCAATAAAGTAAAAGCTATTTATACAAATATAATCAATTGCAAAATATAAACAAAAATTATAGTAGTGGCAATGCCATATGTAGTGTATACACATATTGATGCTCATCTCACCTACTATTTTGGACTTTCTATATTATTTTTGGGGGATGAGGATAGTTTGACAGTCGATTACAGTTCTATCACATCTTTAATGGAAGTCTGGTTCGCAGAATGACTTGATTTTTGTGCTTGTCGTCGTAATGCAAAATTGTTTGATATTTGTTTATAGAACCGAAACACATAGATGCAAAAGATTTCCAGTAAAATTGTATTTAAGTTTTTACAGACGTTTTAAAGCCTATAATTTAAAAGGCATTAAACAAAAAGGTGCCAAAAGACAGTTATGTTAATAAGGAAAGCTTCAGTCATTTTTTTCTGCTACTGTAAAAAAGGGTGCGTGATCCAGTGGAATGTGCTTGTGGCTATTCTGTCATCTGTAGAGCATAAATTATCTGGCAGCAGTTTTGATCAGCTAACAAGAGCGGGAGTGTAAAGCAGAATTTTCCCTTAGGTGAAATTCATTAATAAAAATATTTGGAATAGTCTTTATTCCTAAAGTTCTTTTTTTCTGTGCATAATTATGGTAATGTGTTTTAAAATGTATTTAAAAGTAGCTCACAATCCCGTAAAAAAAGTAAATTGTACAAATGGGGAAGTAACTAATGTAATGTAATTTTACATTACCTTTTAAATAAGGACTGTGTGTATATATCTATTAATTGCAACTTATTTGCATATTTAGCTATATATCATTAAAATGTTTTATTAAAATATTTAAATTAAATTCAATCTAATCAGCTTTTTGCTGTGCTCTTTCATTTATACAAATGTATGTGTCAATGTGTGAAGTCTTCTCTTCGAACAATGCCCTGTCATGATAACACGATTAGCTGACTCATTAATGCAAAGCTTTTGCACAGATGTATGTATGACAGGAATAGTTGAAGTGATGATGTAACTGGAGTGCCAATGGATGGCAAGGCTAAAATAAATCCTTGGTGATGGAGAGCATCTCTGCTGTAGTCATCACTGTACAGTATCCGAAGCTCAGATCAAGATTCAGCTGGAATCAACACAGTTTGTGCTTTATATTTTTTCGCAGGCTATTTTAAATAGTCGTTTCAGTTTGCAGCGTCTCATTTTTTAAGTTGTGCAAGGTTTCCGCATAGGTGTCTTTTTAAAATGTATATATAGATCATGCACATCAATCAAAGCTGACTGGTATTCTACTGCTTTATTTTATATATGACAAATGTGATCTGATAAACTAAGTATGCATTCGTATTTTAGTTGTCTTATAGAGCACGCATCAACAATGCCAAAGCAAATAGTATGTGAAAAACTAATGAAAGCATCACCGGGGTGTCAGGTTATTTCTGTACATCCAACCTGTTGCTTGACTAAATATTTATACCCCCATTCACATTGTAGCGACTTCAAGGACGCCCAAGAAAAATGTTTTATATTGCTGGTGCACATACTTGTGTGGCCACTGTTCATTTCTTGAATCCATGTTATGCCATTGAGTCTCCAGTTTAAAATCTCTTTTGATTGTAACTGTATGTTTTATGAGGAGGTTGTTATATAAAATAAACAGCTCGGTGTCGTGGAACATCACACATTTTTTCTCGCTGTAGTGTTTTGAGCGTCTGTTCCAGGAATGCTGTGCTTTCAGCTGTCTGCTGGTGTCTCATGGCTCCCCGATTTAGCTTTCTTCACTCCCCCTCTCTGCCTTTCCTCCTCATCTTCACCTCCCCCTCCCAGGCTAATTTTGGTGATCTTTGGCAGAGGGGGGTGATTTGAAGGGTGGCCACCTGCTGCAAAAGGGTCTCCGCTTCCAGACTTACATCAAATTACGTTGGGCCTTGGCATTCTTCAGTCACCTCACTCGCTCTCTGTCCCCTTCTCTCTTACGCTGGGGCTCCCAGTGAGGCATGTACAGTCAGCGCTGCTTATAGATCCAACTATGTGTAGATCAGGGACAGAATTGAACCTTTGCTCAAGGCAAAAATGCCACTCAGAAAATGTGTATTTCATGTTTGGGGGCAAATGCCTTCAGTATGGTATTGTGTTGTATTGTATTATAAAAATATTTTCATAAAATGATTACTATGTGTTACTATTTAACCACATTGTGTCATACCTTTGAACAAAATGAAACATGATACAAAATAGCGTAAATGGATAATTCCTCTTTTTCCCCTCAGACCTTCACCGCCTGGTGCAACTCTCACCTGCGTAAGGCAGGGACACAGATCGAGAACATCGAGGAAGACTTCAGGAATGGACTCAAACTCATGCTGCTGCTGGAGGTTATCTCAGGTAAGCGTCTCGCTGGATCTGTGGATGAGACAGATGTGCTCAGCGACCCATATCGTGTTCTGTTCATGTGTTGTATTGATTAATATCAGTTTCGCACCTGTGCAAATGTATGGATATTAAAAAAATACAAATAAATAGTAAAAGTGGACAGCAAAACCTTAAGTGTTCATTTTTTGTAATTAAGATTTATGAATAAATAATTGGCTTGAGATACATATTTGATGTGATCTGTAATCGGAAAGTGCACAAAAATTGAAATATTGAGAAAATTGCCTTTGGAGTTGTCCGTATGAAGTACTTATGCATATTACCAGTTTAACATTTTACCAAATTTACAAAAAATATTCATTAAACATAATCTTTATTAAGGATTTTTGGCATAAAAGAAAAATTTATCATGTTGACCCATACAGTGTAATTTTGGCTATTATAGATATATACAAATGTAACTGGTTTTGTGGTTCCCAAATGTCGCTCATGTAAAGATAATGTGGCGCTTATTGCTCTACACTTTCCCCATTAACAGTCTTCACGTGAATATTTCGAAGTCTTTGTGGTATGATTTGGTGCGTCTGTGTGTGTTATATCAGGTGAGAGACTCCCTAAACCGGACAAAGGCAAAATGCGTTTCCACAAAATCGCCAACGTGAACAAGGCCCTGGATTTTATCA
The DNA here is from genome assembly GCA_032361145.1 of Enteromius fasciolatus. Taxonomy (NCBI): domain Eukaryota; kingdom Metazoa; phylum Chordata; class Actinopteri; order Cypriniformes; family Cyprinidae; genus Enteromius; species Enteromius fasciolatus. Next base: position 4,332,064 of record JAUMHR010000031.1, read on the forward strand.
GCAGCAAGGGAGTGAAACTGGTCTCCATTGGTGCTGAAGGTGAGGCTTAACCTCTTCTGTTTCAGTTTCTCTAACATAAGCACCCTTTATTCTTGTCCCTTTCTTTTCTGGAACTGTTTTTTTATGTTCTGACCTGCAGAGATTGTGGATGGTAATGTGAAAATGACCCTCGGTATGATCTGGACCATCATCCTGCGCTTTGCAATCCAGGACATTTCAGTGGAGGGTGAGAGGCTCCAAACATCTGACACATTAGCACCTCTGTGGAGTTGTGTTTATTTCAAGGTCCACTAAAACTTTATGTCACGCTGACTGATGTGAAAGCTGACTTGGACTTTTAATGACACCTAGCGGCGTAGATGAAGCATCACAGGAAGATTGTCAAAGACCAGTCCAATCATAGAAGCTAGTTTTATTTAGTTATTAGTATTTCTGTTGTTGTGACCATAGGACCCGGGATTATCAGAGATGGAATCATTATTATTTTATTTTGAAATAGAAAATTATTATATTAATTATTATAGATTATTTCATAATTTCATTTATTGTTTTATAATATAAATTATTTTATAAAACGTTACCTGAAGTAGCCTAAATAAAATAGGCATGAAACAAAACATTTTTACCCATTCCTCGATTGTCTTCGAAATATTTGTATATTAATATTAGGTTATTATTTTCACCATCACCATCATCTTCATCAACATCATTATTATTAGCCTATTATATTTGTATTTTTTCCCTTCATTTTGATTTTACATAACGTTCTTCTTCTTATTATTATTATTAATAATAAGAATAAGAATATTTTAAATTAAATGTTTAATGTTAATGAAAAATATCAAATATAATAATGATAATCCAGGGTTACTATGGTCACGCAGGTTTGTTTATGCAATAAACTCAAAACGATCTCGTGGCCACGACATAATATCACGTTCCCACGAGTTTATATGTCATGGCCAAGACAAAACTAAACTAACCGAAGACGTACCCTCCCAGTCACCATACATAGGCCTATTTAACACTATATACTGTATCATAATAATATATATACACTGACATGAATACACTGGTAGGAATTAGTCAAATCTGTCTTTTTAACTATGCCTGTATGCCTATATTTCACAGGAAATTTTTATTTTGTATTTACACTGTATTGGTTAAATGATTATTGATTAAAAAAATTATATATATATATATATATATATATACATATAAAAATAATAAAGGAAAATATACCTGGGTTTCAGGATTCTCATGGTGTTCAGACAGTCAAAGCTTTGTATGTCATAGATCACATGCTTTTGGCAAAATGAATCATATTTTAATGCGAGATGTGTTTTGTAATTACTAATAAAACTTCTTTTATAAAATTATTGAAAACAGCTGCATAAAACAGCTCATAATTCTTTTTGTTATACATTACTATTATTCTAAGCATAAGGCTATTCGTTTGCAAGCTTAATGATTGAATTAAATCCATGATTATGTTAATTATGAATGTGCATAAGTGTGCACTGTTTACAAGTTGTTCATTAACATGCACACATTTAAATAACAACCCCAGAGTTTTGTTTTACGAGCATGTTTACTTGTATATTTATGAAAGTTTCATGAATGAGGTCAATTGAGCATAGCTTTAAATTGAAGGTTCAGCCTTATATTTTGTATAGTTAGTAAAAGTGATCTACTGACCTTTTTTCCTCACAGAAACCTCTGCTAAGGAGGGCTTGCTGCTGTGGTGTCAGAGGAAGACTGCCCCCTACAGGAATGTCAACGTGCAAAACTTCCACATCAGGTGATTTCTGCTTCACTCCTTCACAACAGCATGTTGGCCTAATTTCACTATACTTTACTCTGTTTAACCGTTTACAGCTCCTGTCACACATTATCTCTCTTCATCCATCATGCTTCACATGCTTCTAAACTCTCCCATAGAGCCTCTGCAAAGCATTCATCGTTTTGTTAATCATTTCCCAATTTCTTGTTCTTTCTCCCTGTGTTCTTCCTTTGCTTTTGGTCTGTGTCTTAGTTGGAAGGATGGCCTGGCTCTCTGTGCCCTCATCCACAGACACAGACCTGACCTCATCGACTACTCCAAACTGCGCAAGGTGCCATAGTCCTGTTTCTCATAATGCGTCTCCGCCGCCTTCTTGCTCTTTTGCTATCTGTCCATTCATCTGTTATGTTTCAGTAACAACTCACCTTTTCCCTTACACTATACCTGTCATCGCAGTCCAGTTGGTAACTAACTTTGGCTGTGAATTTGCTGTTCTTAAAGGGTTTGTTCACCCAAACATGTCATTAAATACTCACCCTCATGTCGTTCCAAACCCATAAGACCTTCATTCATCTTCGGAACCCAAAATAAGATGTTTTTGATGAAATCAGAGAGACATCTGACTCTCCATAGACAGCAATACAACTTAACCCAGATCCAGAAATGTATAGTAAAACATGATGGCTGGTCTGATGGCTCTCTGATATCATCAAATAATCTTAATTTGTGTTCTGAAGATGAACGGACGACAATGATTTTAACATCATGGTATTCCCTTGGACTATATAGGAGTACCACGTGATGTATCATGGTACATAAATGTAATATGCATGGTAATCACCTTGCACAGAATGTTTTTGTAAACTGAATTCTGAATTTATCTAAAATGTTCTCAGACACAAATCAATATTTTGCTTATTTAATTATGTTACTAATGTTTTGCAGTGTATAAAATAGCATGTCACATTCAAACGTGGTGATTATGAAGTGTATGGGTATGAGCGATATGTTTCATGATGATTTCATGGTTAAAGGTGCTGTAAGTTTCCGACTCTTCTAAAGCCAAAACATAACAGAATATGTTTGTAGATATTTAGGAAACATGTGATTGATATGGATATGATATTTAGGAAAGGATTGGGCTAGCTTTGTGTAGAAATTGGGCAGGTTTTGCTGTGAAAACCTGGCAACCACTTCCAGTTTCCGGAAAATCCTTCGGAATCATGTAATGTTTACATGCAGGTAGCTGCTTCTCTGAAAAATAAGGCTATAACCATTAATTATACTATATGTTATATGTGCACTTGCAGGATGACCCTATTGGCAACCTCAACACTGCTTTTGAGGTAGCAGAGAAATACCTTGACATCCCTAAAATGCTTGATGCAGATGGTATGAACGCTTGCAGATTTCAATGTGATATCACATTTCATGTTGTAAAAATAAAATGGTTTCAGGAATTGTTTAATATTTGTCTCCATATCAGACATCGTGAACACTCCAAAACCTGACGAGAAGGCTATCATGACCTATGTGTCATGTTTCTACCATGCTTTCGCTGGAGCAGAACAGGTAAGGGAGTTATTCTGGAGATGAACATCTGTAAAGGAAGGAGAGTTGCTCCTTTTAGAATGTAATTGCCCACCTTGTTTCCCCTTTGTAATCAGTCACACTGTCCTCCAGGCTGAGACAGCAGCTAACAGGATCTGCAAAGTGCTGGCCGTGAACCAGGAAAATGAGAAGCTGATGGAAGAATATGAGAAACTGGCCAGCGAGGTGAGAAAACTCAAACTCAGTTTTAGATGGACAATGTTTTGTTAATTTGCTGAGTCTTGGTTCTCCTTGTGGTTTTCCCTTTAGCTTCTGGAGTGGATCCGTAGGACCATCCCCTGGTTGGAGAACCGCGTGGCCGAGCAGACCATGAATGCCATGCAGCAGAAGCTAGAGGATTTCAGGGATTACCGTCGTGTGCATAAGCCACCCAAGGTTCAGGAGAAGTGTCAGCTGGAGATCAACTTTAACACCCTACAGACCAAGCTGAGGCTCAGCAACAGGCCTGCATTCATGCCCTCTGAGGGCAAAATGGTTTCAGTATGTGCTGTTCCTTAACATTTCTATACAGTCTCATTTACCTTGGTTTTCGAGTACCCTAAGTGAGTTCTACCGGGGCTCCTCTCCTACAGGACATTGCCAATGCCTGGAAGGGTCTGGAGCAGGTAGAGAAGGGATACGAGGAGTGGTTGCTGACAGAAATCCGTCGTCTGGAGAGACTGGACCACCTGGCCGAGAAGTTTAAGCAGAAGTCTTCCTTGCACGAATCATGGACCACAGGTATTAATCAGTACCTCCGATCTTATACCCATTATCACTATACTCTGAGAACTGACATATTCCTTCTCATTGGGTTTTGTAATGCTCAACACAGGAAAGGAGGAGCTGCTGTCTCAGAAAGACTACGAGTCAGCCTCTCTAATGGAGATCCGTGCTCTGATGAGGAAACACGAGGCCTTTGAGAGCGACCTGGCTGCTCACCAGGACAGAGTGGAGCAGATTGCTGCCATTGCACAGGAGCTCAAGTAAGATAGACGCACCTCAGCTTACTTAAAACACTAAGAGTAGTTTCTTATAGAATTTACAGCAGGTAATTATAATGATTATTAAGATGTGCTGCTCTTTAGTGAACTGGACTATTATGATGCTGCTACCATCAATGCCCGATGCCAGGGCATCTGTGACCAGTGGGATAACCTGGGCACCCTGACCCAGAAAAGGAGAGAATCACTGGAGGTATATTTATATGATAACTTGTTTGTTACAGTATAGCTGTCCTCCTCAGTTGTCTAAATCTACGCTTGAATTGAGAATGCGGTCAAACTAATGAAGTTTCCACTTCCAAAAGACTCTTTTGCACATTTAGCCAGTGAAGAGTATGATGAAAATATACAATTTACAGTAAATAAAGGATGTGGGCTCGCTGAAAACGATGTCTTTCTTTGCCATAGCGTGTGGAGAAGCTTTGGGAGACAATTGACCAGTTGTACCTGGAGTTTGCCAAGCGGGCAGCACCCTTTAACAACTGGATGGATGGAGCTATGGAAGATCTGCAAGACATGTTCATTGTTCACAGTATTGAGGAGACTCAGGTAAAAGGCAATATCTGATTGCTTGTAGGAGTGCTTAACTTTTTCCAATGACATTGCAAACTGGCTTTAGTATCTTATCATGTGTTGTTTAGTATCTTATCAGGTCTCTTTTCATTTTCTCCTTATGAACATGGCTTAACATCATTTTGTTCTTTCCTGCTGCTGTCAACCTCAGAGTTTGATCACAGCCCATGACCAGTTCAAAGCCACTCTACCAGAAGCTGATAAGGAACGCGTGGCCATCATGGGCATTCATAGCGAGATCCTGAAGATAGCTCAGACATACGGGATCAAGGTAGTGGGCGAGAATCTCTACACTGTCCTTTCTCCTCAGGATATTAGCAACAAATGGGAAGCTGTAAGTACTTTACGATCTTTATTTTACCACTTCAGCTTAATCAAGCATGATGGCTCAATGTGTTCTTGGAGAAGTCCTTTCCCACTTTTTCACTGAGAAATGTTGCTTCCTTCCTATTAACAGGTGAAGCAACTGGTCCCAATGCGTGACCAGATGTTGCAGGAGGAAGTAGCCAGGCAACAGTCCAATGAGAGGCTGAGACGCCAGTTTGCTGCCCAGGCCAATATCATTGGACCCTGGATTCAGACCAAGATGGAGGTGTTTCATCGTACATCTCACTCACAGTAGCTACATGTCGCATGCTATGAAAAAACTACTAAACTACTAAATCTTCCTCTGTTCAACAGGAGATCAGCCATGTGTCAATTGATATTGCCGGTTCTCTAGAGGAACAGATGGGCAATCTGAAAACATATGAGCAGAACATCATTAATTATAAATCCAATATTGACAAACTGGAAGGAGACCACCAGCTCAGCCAGGAAGGTCTTATCTTTGACAACAAGCATACCAACTACACTATGGAGGTATTTGGCTATTTTCTGTTCATTCTGAAATTGTAATTCCTTTTGGAATTTCAAATGTCATTAAAGCAAGGTATCTTGCACAATTAAGACTTTGTTCCTTTAATTAAAGTGCCTTTAATCTTACCTTCCGTATGAGGTATAATTCCTATTTTCTAATTATATTTTAGCATGTGCGTGTGGGATGGGAGCAACTCCTCACCACTATCGCCCGCACGATCAACGAGGTTGAGAACCAGATCCTGACCCGTGATGCCAAGGGCATAAGCCAGGAGCAGCTGAACGAGTTCAGAGCCTCCTTCAATCACTTTGACCGGGTTAGCAGTACACAGAGTCTTTGGTGGTTTTATAAGCAAAGTTATGCAACTTTATTCAAACTGTATAATAAACATGTTCTTCTTTGTATTTGCAGAAGAGGAATGGCATGATGGATCCTGATGACTTCCGTGCTTGCCTAATTTCTATGGGTTATGATCTGGTGAATACATTTAATATCTTACTGCTTTTGTCTTTGCTTTACAATAATACAGAAACACAAGGACGCAGAATCAGCTTTGTTTTACATGAACCGTTATTTGTTTTAGGGTGAAGTTGAATTTGCACGCATTATGACTCTGGTGGACCCCAACAACACAGGAGTTGTCACCTTCCAGGCCTTTATTGACTTCATGACCAGGGAGACAGCCGAAACAGACACTGCTGAGCAGGTCATGGCCTCCTTCAAGATCCTGGCTTCTGACAAGGTAATTACCAACTAGGAGCCACTACAAGAACCTAAAGCTATGTCTTCTGTTGTCTAAGCACTCATTTTTTTCTACCATGTTCTGCAGCTGTACATTACAGTGGATGAGCTGAGGAGGGAGCTGCCCCCAGAACAAGCTGAATACTGTATCAGCCGCATGACCAAGTACATTGGTGGTGATGCTCCCCCAGGCGCCCTTGATTATATCTCTTTCTCCAGTGCCCTGTATGGAGAGAGTGACTTGTAGAGCCCTCTCTGACATGTACACCACCCACAACATCCCCTACACCCTACTCCTAAATTTATGAAACCCTTAAATAGCTAATTAAAAGGAACAATGTCAGATGTAATGGACGGCTTTGCTGCAGTGATTTAGTTCTGTACGTCACCAGTTGATATCCCTTGACACCCATCAGTTGGTGTATGATCTAGTTAGTGGTCCATCATTTTGTGAAAAATTGTCTCACAAGTCAATCATGGTTGTAGAGTACAAAAACCTGACAGAATATCATTCTTTACATTGGCACTGGTAATAAGAGACATCTGCACTCCCTTCGTACAAATGGCTTACATTTTGAAGGAAGAAAAATAAATGACCCTAAAAAATATATCTTGTGTCTTTTGTTGTATTTTTTAATCTAAGCACACACACACACACACACACACACACACGTGTCAAAGACGTTAAGACGTCTGTATCAAAAGATTTTATGTCCATAGAAAGCACATTAAATGCAAGCAAATTGTCTATTTTTAAGGTTTCAAATAAGTTTTTGGAGAATAAAATTTACAAATTTAGTTGAAATCATGTTACATCATCATTCAGTGTAACACAATATTTATATACAAATTGTAAAATTGATGTAAAATTACAACTAATTAGTATTTGGGGGTGAAAATAATTAGTCATTTAACGTGTCATAAATAGATTTTTTTTGTAAATATGGCTGACATATTAGTGGGTAAATTTTAGTAAATCAGGGAAATGTGTCATATTCATTTTTGGCTCAGAAAACAAAAAAATACAATGAATTTAAACTAAAACTATACACCACTATAACTTCCTTCCACAACTTTTTCCTACCTTACTCTTTTTAAAAGCATCTATGACATCCTGCTGTTTAAAAAATGTATAATCCACACCGTCTCATTTCTAAGCACAATCATTTCAGTAATAAAATCCCCCGTATCAAATCTAGTATAAAACATTCAATTCTTGTGCCAACTGTATATCGGATTGATAGCCCACTATTTTTATGGGGATATTTCTTTTACTCTTAGATCCAGTTACAGTATGCATACTCTCCAAGGCAGAGCCAAGTCTATTACTTCTTAAATCTCCCTCCACGTTCTCCTTATACCTAGCTTTAGCTCTCTAATTTTTCCTATTTTGTTTGTTTTTGCAAATCATGCTTTTTTCTAAATCACATGCATGAAATGCCTGATTTCTTTCAATTATAACGGACTTTATAGATTTAGTTATCCAAGGCTTTGTATAAGCAAATGTTTGTACAGTTTTTGAGGGACAAGCATATTCTCACAAAAATGTATGTAACTGCTTATCACATCTGTTAATTCATCAGTATCAGAACATGAATTCTCAAAAACTTCCCAGTTCGTACAGTCGAAACATCCCTGCAGAGCTAAAGAAGAATCTGCAGACCGTTTCTTAATTGTTTTCAGCTCTATACCTGTTTTATACACAGGAATTAAAAGTACAGCATTATGATCAGACAAACCCAAAGGTGGATTACTAAGAGACTTGTATGCTACTCTAACTTATTGGTTTTGTGGTTAAACCTTTTTTTGTCTTTGACCCATATATATATATATATAATATAAAGACACACATACCCATTTATATATAATATATATACTGTATATATGTATATATATATGTATATATATATATATATATAAAATGATAACATCACAATTGCTTAGACTTTATCTCATTTGTCTAGACTGCTAAAGTTAATAATTTGCCATTTGTCAATAATTTGCCATTGCTTATATAACATGTAGTAAAAAAGTAATATATTTAAAATATATTTATTTTATACTAAGTATCGTTCAAATTTATATGTGACAAATAACTTGAGATTTACTAATATAACAATTTTAATTAAACTTTATCTGAAGTATTTCTTGTGCACAATATTGCGTAATATTGCCCTTAAAAAAACCTAAAGGATACATTCAATATTTCCACTTTAGCACAATCAAATATACTAAGTATGTTTTTAATTGTACTTCAGCACAATGAAAGTGCATTAAGTGCAAAATTTGTTGTTTCAATTTAGCAGACTTTAAGTATACCATACTTAAGTACATAAATATGAAAATGTATTTGTAGTATACTGAGCATGAAAGAAATGTAATTCAAATACATTTAAGTATATTTATTTTTCACTAGGGATCTACACAGTCAATTAATGTAAAATTTTGTAAGGCATCAGCAAATCTAACCCTGTCCCTGGCAGTGGTTTCTGCTGTTATTTACAGTTTTTTTTTAAGTATTAAAAGTCAATAACATAGAAAACACAAATAAAAAGATATCAAAAAAGTTAAAAGGAAAGGAGATGACACGTGGCCAATTATGGTGACCCATACTTGGAATTTGTGCTCTGCATTACCCCATCCAAGTACACACACAGCAGTGAAAAGTGAATAAACACACACACACACACACACACGGAGCAGTTGGGGGTTTGGTGCCTTGTTCAAGGTTCTCACCTCACTCGTGGTACTGAAGGTGGAGAGAGGGCCCATCAGACCTTTAGGTTACAATTCTGACCCTCTGTTCATTAGGCCACGACTGCTCCAAGATAAAAATATAGCACAAAGCACCATGATAAACAAAAATATTGTAGGAAGGGCAGTGTCAGAACTCCTGATTCTGTCTTGTCCCCATTTCTCTGTTTGCCGGTGTTGTGACCCTGCATGTCAACCCTGATTAAAGCCACTTCGAATGGATCCGCATGCCTCAGCCTCATTTATCACAATTATCATTTTGCATCAGTATTTCTTTCAGCAGGCTTATGTGACAACAGTACTGAAATTATTAAATAATGGTGAACACATGATGGTAATTTTTTTAGTGAGTGTCGGGAAATAGTTTTTTTTGTGTTGCTGTTTAAACATTTAAACAAGGTTAAACATTGACCAGTGAAAGTAAATAAAATCCTCCTGCTGGCCTCACTATAAAAATGTCCCTCTGTCCATTTGCTTATGTGTGTGTTTTCTTTTAATCTCAGCTCAACTTGGAATAAACAGCATGGAGGGTATGAAGCGGTTAAAATGGATCATGCTTGCAATGATATGTCCTATTATTGCAGGTATGTCTTCTTTAATAATTAAAATAAATGCATTCTGAAACATACAGGCATAAATATTTTAACTTTTATGTATATATATGTATATATTTCACTGTTTTCACTATAGGTGCTCCATCCTCCATGTCCAAAAGAGACGGTTCATGTCCTGAAGAGAATCTAAACATTACCGGAGGGACCTTTGTTCTTTCTAATGGTTATTCAGATAGAAGTGTG